>BKCH01000255.1:212500-214034 GCA_008635985.1 Ficus erecta
AAATACCTCAAAAAGTGGTATTATAACTATCTATATCTTATATATATATATATATATATATATATATATAATGTATCCTTTTTACGAAGAGAAGAGACAACTGACATCTGATAAGATTTAATTATCTTTATATCAAGTCCTCACATTGTACTTTTTCCGCTATTTCACTTGTTGAATTTCTTGTTGTAATTCGAATTTTGAGTGGGTGGATCGTCTTTGTAAACATTATTTAAAAGTGGTAGTCTAGTGGCTACAAACTTGCTCTCCACGAGTACGTTGAGAACGGATTAATTTCATCAATGCATCTCGTATTTGTTCATCTCTAGTTTTCCCGTACGAACCCAATAACAGAAGAATGCTTGAATTGCATATAAGAGTTTCCCAACCTATTTCATGACTAAGACATTGATTTGTCGACTTGCAAACGATTTAAAAATATTTCTCTTATTTTAAGGAGTACCATGAAATGAATTTACGTTTTGTACGTATAGGTATATTTTTGAACTTGGCACGAGAACAATAATTTTATCAAATAAGTAATTGTGTTTGTGTAGACGCAAAATGAGGAATTAGAAGGTATAAAAGGTCACATGTATCACAAATTAATTGCACGAAGAGGCTCATAATCGGAAAAGAAGTCAAAATCCATATTCATTAAACTTGTAGTTTGATTAGGGTTTGTCTTTACAATATTGTTCTATAACAATAGAAACTGGGGCATGAATTTGATACCCTCATAGGAAATTAATGTGACCCTAAAAATAATTAGTAAACGCCAACGATATCACAAAGAATTATCAGGGAACTAAATAGTTGATTGATAGAATATATCAAGGTTCAACGACTAAACCAAACCCTACCGCATCAAATTAATGTGGTTTGGTGTGATTATTTAGTTAAAATTTTCAATCGTGGTTAACAAAATTCATTTAACCACACACTTGTGGGTTTGACCAATATTGGTGATAAATATAACTGCCTAAACCACACCGTGCTCATCTCTACTCAGAATTGTCTATTTTAATTG
Source organism: Ficus erecta (assembly GCA_008635985.1). Lineage (NCBI taxonomy): Eukaryota > Viridiplantae > Streptophyta > Magnoliopsida > Rosales > Moraceae > Ficus > Ficus erecta. The sequence continues at coordinate 213,528 of BKCH01000255.1, forward strand.
CTTGAAGCAGTCCCAATCCAGAAGATCCCGATGTAGATCCTGGAAGACCTTGTCGATCACGATCTCACCCATAACCACGTTCACTAGATCTCCATTCATCTCTCTAAAACGTACATATTAAACCTAGATTAAATATAATCAACTAACTGTGAAGCATGTACGTAAATATATATATACACACACACACGCACACACACTTATACATGGTGATATTACTAATACTGACCTGGCAAGAACATATGTGAATAGCTCAAGTTCTTTCAATGTACCATGCACATCGTACATATATAACGTCAATTATTGTTATAAGCGTGTACAATTTTGTGCGCATTTTTCTAAAGTATCCAAATTCTGGTTTGTCAACTTTTCTCCAAGTCCAATGTGCCTCCACCACCTTTCATGAGCCAAAGGACGACCATGTGTGTGTGTGTATACACATACATACATACATATATCAACTATATATATCAATCTTAAACTTCATCTGCAACAATAAAAAGAGAGTTA
>BKCH01000256.1:0-226125 GCA_008635985.1 Ficus erecta
ACTTTCTCATTCAAAATTCAAGAATTTGAGTTTTTGTAGATGAGTTTGGATCACGTTTAATAACCAGGTGTGTTTTGTTTGGATAATTCGCCTCATAAAATTGACCACGATTAACAATATATGTCATTTATAACCTAAGTATATATGATCTAATATAAAACTTTATGTAATTAAGGGCTCGTTTAGGGCAACTTTTTCCGGACGGAAAAATCCTATATGGATCCAAAACTCTCAATTCTACATCAAAACTTTTTCTCGATTTCATTTTCAAAAACTCAAACCTTTAAAAGTACATAACTTTCTCATTTCAAAATTTGTGTCAAAATGGTCACAATGACGAGACGAACAAGATAAGATTCATTTTACATTTTTTTTTTCTGAATACATTTCAATTTTTACACTATTTCTATAAACTTTTCCAGAATATCTTCTCTCCAAACATACATTTTCAACTCAATCTTCAAAATACCGTCTCCAGACGTTCCCAAAGGGGCTGTAATAAGTACAAATAATAAGAATTTTAAAAATTTATAAATGAATCTCACTATTTTTCTTAATAAAAAAAAAAAAAAAGATAAGTCAACTAATATATAAAAAGTATCAAGAGTGTGTTAAGTTATTATTATATCAATTACTAAGTTAAATGAGTTATCATAAGTTTGTATTGCAACTCTCTGACACGATTAATACACATAAGATGTTTAGATTGAGATTTTATGATAAGATTAATAAACGAGTTATTACCGATACCATCCGTCAACACGAATTACTAACCCTTAGAATTGTGCACAAAGTTGAAAGGGAAGCTTGCCCTTTCCGCACTCTTATTTACCTGACTTAAAGGGGCAACATGTGAGGAGCGAGATTCTCTGCTTTTTCACTCTACTTGCAGATTGTGTTTTGTTAAGGTAGATTGATGGATCAACCATTCACAGTCTCAGAGGACTCTTTGTGGGCTCCACTTGATCAACATCGTCTGCTTAAGCATTGGGACCCACAACTTGAACAACCACCCTATTTATGTTATCCACACGAGATTTTTCTTTTGCCTTTTCTTTTTCTTCTTTATTTTTTAAAAAAAATTTGTTTTAAATTTCCTTTCGCTCGGATAAAGAGGGGGGCGAGACAACCTGGACCCGGCACATTCCTTTGTTTTCTGTTCATCTTTGACCTTTGACTGCCCACTTATATCACACTAATAGCAGACAATTCAAACCTAATTAATTCCTATCTACTTTGTCTTCGTGCCCTCTTATTTCTTGAATTTCTATTTTCCTTCCTTCAAAATTTTGGTTTTCTTCAATTTGGCCCCCTTTTTCTATTTTCTAAAATATTGTAACATATATAGCTTTTCTTTTGTTAATGTTTTGCACACCTTGACTTTCTTTTTCTTTAACCTTTCACTTTTGTGAAACCATGTTTGAGTTCAACCTTGCAACATAAATAAATGAATAAAAGAAAGAAAAAAGTTATCATCTTTAGGTAAATGGGGTTCGAGAAGCGTGTAAATGTTATATAGCAATTAAAAAAACAAAAGTAACTCTAGTTGGTGCTGAATTAGCACAACTAAAAGGTTTCTTTTTGGTCAATAAAAAAAGAAAAAAAGATTAAAAGTTGTTTTAGCTAATAAAAACTTCCGCTATGAAGATTGTCGTCTTAGAGCTTGTTTGGGGTGTAAGTTTAAACTTACACCCATCAATTCAATTTTTGTCTTTTTCTGAAAAAGTTTTTTATCTTTTCTGAAAAAGTCAATAAAAATTACTATTTAAACTTATCAATTTCAACTCAAACTTACACACCAAACACCCCCTTAGATATATACCTTTTCATTTTCTTTTGAAGGTATGAGGACAATTTATATTGAACCAAACTACAATTCCAACATGCTTTAAATATTTTTGAAATCTAAACGGGGTTATGAGTTATCTATGAAAGAGAAAAGCCAAATTAAAGATAATGTTACTTTATACATTAAAATATATACATATATATATATATATATAAAAGCCATTTGTTACTGTAATTTCTTGGGGAGATAAAACTTTCAAAAGAAGATGGATGTTTTGGAGATTGAGAAATGGGTGAGGGGTGCTCTTTCCACTCGATCGCGAGACTAGATTTGATTTGCCATCATAATGTTAGGCATACATATCATGACATAACGTTGCTCACCTTAAAACAAATGTCCCCATTTCCGGATTCAATCTTATAAAATTAACATCCAAAATAGACTTAAAAGAGAAAACACAACTTTTACATAAGATATGGAAAAAAAAAAAAAAAAAACTCTATTAGCACAACTTTATTTTTGGACTCTCAGATTAGGATAAAAAATTGATGCAGAAGCATACTTGAATTTGAGAGACGGGTAATCTGACTTCGGCCTTAAAGAAGTGTATGAGTCCATCCGATGATAGGTGCGCTCACGAATTCATAAGAAACTACTCAAAGCAGAGGATTTGTGTTTGAGGTGAATTTCTAAGTCTGGTAGTGCCTCTCCCATCAGTTGCAGCTTTTGAAAGACTTTACTTTCTTAATTTTAATGTGATTTTGACTTCAGGAACGTCCACCGTCGACAGGATAATCCATCGTAGAGGGGCTAACAAGAAAATGGGCAAAAGTGAAAGAAAGGAAAATAAGGAGGGGTTACAAGAGCAAAGACAATCCCCCAATTAAAATGAAACGATGCTCAATCAATCTCCATAAAACAGTAGTGGACAGCAAGTCGCATAACATTATAACAACCCTTGACGTAAATAAGTGCGAAGGAGAGATTTTATAATTTAGGCTTCGAAAGAGCAATCCCGGTGGGACCCAAACCTCGGTCGCACATTTTCATTTTGACCAAACTCCCCCCCTTAATACTACTAACCCAACCAGAGTTAGTTCTTCTTTCTTTCTTTTTTCCCTCTCTCTCTCTTCTTCAAAGCTAAATTGGCCACCACACGTGTGCCCAATTTTGAGTCAGACGAAAGAGCCAGAGGTGGTCAGCAACACTAACAGCAGTGCAGAGCAGCAGATAGAGAGAGAGAGAGAGAGAGAGAGATAAATAGTAGTTCTTGTTTAGGCCAAAGTGTAGTTGAGCTTGGGGGTATATTATGTCCCTCTGTTCTCACTTGGGTATAAAAGAGTGAACTCTCTCCCTCTCTCTCTCTCTCTCTGTGTATCTCTGTATCTCTCTCTCTCTCTCTCTCACACAAACACAAAAAAGACCAAAACCAAGCCAAAACAGAATTTTGCAGAACTTGCTCAGAGTTTTTCTTCAGTTTCAGAACTCAAACAAACTTTTCCTCTTTCCCTCCATTATTTATAACACCAAATAACCATATCCATAGATAAAGGAGTAAACAAGAGTTGATAACTTTGTTTTTTTTTTTTTTTTGTTAATATTCTTATTATTAATATTATGCCTGGGAGTTTAGAGCCGTTGGATTTGGGGGTACAGATACCGTACCATTTCAGGTGTCCGATCTCGCTGGAGCTGATGAGAGACCCGGTGACCGTCAGCACCGGTCAGACCTACGACCGGTCGAGCATCGAGTCCTGGGTGGCCACTGGTAATACCACGTGTCCGGTCACAAGAGCTCCTCTCACCGACTTCACCCTCATCCCGAACCACACTCTCCGCCGCCTCATCCAGGACTGGTGCGTCGCCAACCGCTCCTTTGGCGTCGAGCGAATCCCCACTCCCAAGCAGCCCGCCGACCCGGCCATGGTCCGCTCCCTCCTCGCCCAGGCCTCCTCCGACTCCGCTCCTACTCCGACTCGCCTCTCCGCTCTGAGACGACTCAGGGGACTCGCTCGCGACTCGGACAAGAACCGCTCAGTCATTTCGTCGCTCAACGCGCGAGAAGTCCTCCTAGACGTCGTGTTCGCCGCAGCGAGCGATTCAGACTCGGCGGAGCTGAGCCACGAGGCGCTCGCGGTGGCGGTGATGTTCCCATTCGCCGAGGTCGAGTGCGCGGCGGTGGCATCAGAGCCGGACCGAGTCGCCTACCTGACTCGACTCCTGTTCCACTCGTCGATCGAGGTCCGGGTGAACTCGGCGGCGATGATCGAGATCGTCATGGCCGGGACGCGGACGCCGGAGCTGAGGACGCAGATCAGCAATGTGGACGAAATCTTCGAGGGAGTGATCGAGATCCTGAGGAATCCGATCGCGTACCCTCGCGCTCTGAAGATCGGGATCAAGGCGCTCTTCTCGATGTGCCTGGTGAAGCAGACGCGACACAAGGCGATCGCCGCCGGCGCGGCGGAGATCCTGATAGACCGGCTGGCGGAGTTCGAGAAGTACGACGCGGAGAGGGCGCTGGCGACTGTGGAGCTGCTGTGCCGGATCCCAGCGGGGTGCTCGGCGTTTGCGGGGCACGCGCTGACGGTGCCGCTGCTGGTGAAGATAATACTCAAGATATCGGACAGGGCGACGGAGTACGCGGCGGGGGCGCTGGTGTCGCTGTGCTCGGCGTCGGAGCAGAGCCAGAGGGAGGCGGTGGCGGCGGGGATTCTGACGCAGCTGTTGCTTCTGGTGCAGAGCGATTGCACGGACCGAGCCAAGCGAAAGGCTAAGCTCTTGCTCAAGCTTCTTCGGGATTCGTGGCCCCTAGATTCCATCAGGAATTCTGACGATTTTGCTTGCAGTGAAGTTGTGGTACCCTTCTGATTATGTTTTTTCTTATTTTATTTTATTTTTCTTCAGTCTAATCTGAATTTTTCTACTGTTAGCAAGGAAATTACGAAAAAGAGGAAAAAAAAAATAAAGAGACAAAAAAAAAAAAAAAAAAGAAGAAGAAGGAAAAGAACAAACTGAAAATTCAGGTTTTTAGATTGGTATATAGAGATTTGTAATTCTGTATGTAATTTTGTATGTAAGAATATTTGTTGCAAAGGCATATGACATGGAAAAAGGGAAAAAAAAAAAAAAAAAAAGATGTGAATGTTGTTCATTATTTTTATTGCAATTTTTTTTTCATGGAACTGATTAATTTAGGGTAATTAATTAGTTGTTAAACTAATCAGGTGATTAGTTTGAAGAGTTGTTCATCATGTCGTTTGGTGGATTAATCTTGTTCTGAGAAATATGTGCACTTTTTTTTTTTTTTTTTAAGATTTGGTGGTAGAATAATTCAAACTATATACTTTTAAACAAAATTAGATATAATATTAACGTTTAATTTTATATATATAACCACAATATGTGCACTTGGTTGAGTGATAACATTTCTGACAATTAAGATGAAAGACGAGGAAGGAAAGGGGGAAAAAAAAAAAAGAAGACAGGTGATAAATATGTTGTCTTTAGCCTGTAACACAAAGGTTTTTTTTTTTTTTTAATTTTCTTTCTGACAATTAGATTTGAACATTTGGAGACCTTGACTGGGCATTTCGTTTTTATTGCTGCAATTTTGGTCGGCCTTTGGCATTGTCGGGGAGTATTCAGTTCAGAGTGCTCAGATTATTACATGGAATTGGAATCTTGGAAACAAGGTTTTGTGGCCCTTGTCCTTGAGATTTCTTTCGTTTATCATGCGAAGACTTAATATTTGCAAAATCCAAGCCAAAGTTTGGAAATTCAAAACATTTGGGGACCATATACATATATATATATATATATATGTATGCATGTGTTGTTACTAATATGTTAAAGGCCATTCCCTCAAAAAAGAAAAAAAAAATGTTAAAGGCCATTTATTACGACCAAAGATGAGTCTTAAATTGTGGTTGTAATGTGTAGCAAGAAAACTGGTATCCCATTCCCATGTCATCAAACTATAGCCAAAATAATATTGTGGTGGCCGCGACATAAGCAATAAGGAACAGTTGCTTTATAACTCTCTCCTGTATCTATCAGAGGTTCGATTCTTTAGATCTGCACACTTGGTTATATGAAACAGTGATCACTGTGTTATTGACGGGCATGGATCTCCATAAATAGTTGACAAGAGTATTGATCGGTTCCCTTTTTTCGTTTCTCAAAGTGGCGCTGGGTGGGGGGGTGATACACTATTGGGAAAAGGCAAGAAGATCATATGTATCTCCTAAACAAAAATTTCAACTAACCCTGTATGAAATATGGTGGAGGGCACTAGTTTGGTAAGGTGAAAATGAAGGAGTTTCATATTTGGTTTTGACTCAAAACCCACAAAGTATAGATTCTGTCCCACATGCAGGCAAAAGGTGTACACAAGAGATTATGGCATGTTAACAACGTGGGGTCATAAGGTTCCCACTCAAGATTTTGTAAAGAGTAGTGCTATTGATATAAACTCTAATCCCAATTTTTTTAGTATTAACTCATATGTCATATTTTCATCGATTGATGCAATCAATTGATGTGGCAATGTTTTAAATACTTATCAGTAAAAAAGCGACAACCCATATATCACATATGTTGATACTCTAAAAAATTGATATTAGAGTTGATATCCGTAATATTTATCTTTCGGAAAAAGAAGGGCTAGTTAGGGGTATGTATGTATGTGTGGGATTTTGAAAATATTGGACAAGAAGACGAGTTGAAGAGAGTCACATGTGGGGGGTGGAAATGGAATATATATATATATATATATATATATATATATATATATATATATATATAACACGAATAGAATCACATGGGCTCTTGGTCCTCAATCCTCAATTTCTTTGTGAGAGCGATGGCTGCAGCTAGTGCTCACATGACAAACACAGCTTTGCTCCTATTCTTTCCGTCTTAATGACTCACTTGGGAATCTTAATTTGTCCCTTTGGATCGAAATTTTACCTTTGATATGTCTTGTGTAGTCTAGTACATTTGTGTGTCTCAATTACTCTCCCTCTTTATTAAAAAATTATTCCCAAGTTCATTTTTATTTATAATGTGGATATTAGCTTTCTGTTGTTACATTAAGTAGGTTAATTTTGCAAGGCAAAAATGATAAAATAAAAAAAAAATTAGTGGTTAAGATGATAACTTCACAATGTGGTTAACTTATTTAAGATTATTCATAAGAGTTTTCAAGACAATGATGCGCAATGGTAGAGCTAATTTTTTTTTTTTTTTTTCTCATAAAACACAATAGAGATAGATAAATGAACGTATGATTTGAATTCTCTATTATCTAGTGTGGGTGCGAGCAAATTGTTGTTGTTTTTTTTTTTAAATCGAGTGAGAGTATAGATCAATAACTACTAGAAATCATATATATATATATATATGAGTTGGTCACTTATCCGTATCAGATCGTATCCGGTAAACGTGAACTTCAGTTATTGAGAATGTAAACTTCAGTACTATAAATGTGAATTCATGCATAAGGAAATGTAAAATAAGGGAAATTCATATTCACTTTAACTACATTTCTATTTACATGTATTTACATTTCTAGTAACTGAAATTCACATTCACAGCAATTGAAGTTCACATATCGGATACCATACGGTACCAGATGTAAGATTTTGTGTGTGTATATATATATATATATATATTTAACTATGTTCATACTTGTATTATCAAGTTTAAGGTGTATATATATTTGTCAAAGTTTGTTAGGTGGTTAAGTGTTGGTGACAACTGTTGACTTTGGATCTCATACTTTCAAAGTATGATCATTGCCTTCATCATGGTGGAGAAATTAATAAGGGATAATATGTATAGACCCGGAGGAAGAAGAACAATCTAGCTAAAAATTTGAATCAAGAATATTTATATAGATCTTCTAACAAATATATATTACCAAAAATTTCTTCTTTAAGCACCTTTGGAAATAAATCACTGTAGATAGTATTGTCGATTTGAATAGTTCATTTCTCCTCGTGCATGTATTCCACATTTTAAATGCTAAAAAAAAAAAAAAAACATTATAATTAAATATGATTATGAGTAGTCTTATGACCATGCACAATTTGCATGAGTCAGTTCACACACCCAGCTTATAATAATTTGGCTAGCTCTCATGCAAAGGTGGTCGGTCGTTTTTAGGCGGCTAGTTTTGTGCCGTCCAAATGAGTATATGTATAGATATATTTGTTTATGTTTATATGTATATGTATGCATGTATATATGTTTATTGTTTAGTTTATTGGTGAGTAGAAGCCGTAAAGGGTTCGATTTGTTGGAGTGGGAGAAATTAAAAATTAAAAAAAAAAAGTTTTCTTGTGGAAAATGATTTCAATGAAAATCATGTGCTTTTTTGACTACTGAAATGCACGATTTTGTGTCTGAATACCTACAAGAAAAGTGTAGACATAAATAGATAATTTATAGGCTCCGTAGAAATTTGTTATCTTACAAGAAAGCGATGAATATGTACTGAAAAAGTGTCTTGCCTTTACACTTGTTAGAAAAATACCACAAAAAAAAAAAAAAAAAAAAGGAATTTACTCATTTGCCTTAGTGTGATTTTATGGCTTTCCTTGTTAATTCTTTAGATTCGTGTCTCTCTATAGTCTTATTTTAGGAATTTGTAGTGTAAAGAAGTCCTGATTTTGAAGAGACTATTTCAAAATATTGAATAGTTTGGGCAGGCAGATCATGGTTACCCTTCAGAGGCAATTGTGATCTCAACCCTCTACATATCTTTATTTATTTTTTCTTTCTAGATATGCTAAAAACGTCAACTTTAATCATAATTTTTGAATATCGACCCATGTGACGATGAGTTGTCATCTTTTCATTAATAGATGTAATTAATTGATGTGATAATACTTTAAATACTTACCAATAAAAAAAATGATATCTAACATATCACATAAATTGATATTCAATAATTAAAATTAAAATTAGTGTTCCCAATTTTCTTTTTTTTTTTTTCTGGAAAAAATACGTACTCCAATACTTACCACATGGGTTTTTTTGATTCCTTCCTCAATTTACTAAATACTGAAAACACAAATATATATATATATATATATATATATATCATACCCAACTCTTCTAAAAAAAATTGAAGTTAAAAAAAAGAAGAAGAAGAAGAAAATAAAAAATAAAAAATAAAAAATAAAACTCTAGACAATGATATTTGATATCATGGATAGTTCATTCTAGCGTCTCGGTCAACAACTGACAAAAGGTTCCAGAAGGTCATCCATTCAGTAGGCCACTAATCAAACACTGAGTACTCTAGAATGAAGATTAATATTGGTGACCCGTGGACGATCACATCCACCAAGATACACTTGCTAAAATAGCGCTGAAAATGGCTAATGGTCACATAATACCAAACGGATTATATTAGATTATCAATTTATCTCAAAAGCTTTAAATTATTAGAAAATGGATTAATAATTAATGTTTCCCCACTTACATGCTAAATGATGGACAAATATGCAGACAAATAATTATAAAACTCAATAAAAATAAAACGTTTGAAATATATTAAAAACTTGAATACGTGAAAAAAATACAAAGCATAATTACAAGAATTTGAACTCAATACGTACTATTCCAATTTGGTGTTTTATTAATCAAATCTTTTTAGTAGCGTGGATCTAAAAAATGGTTGATGACCTTATTGACTTCAATGAGTGACGCTAGTGGATTACTGTTAGTAACTCATCGAGTGACTCTGGCCATTGGAGACGAGAGTGGCTCAAGGCGTAGGGAGGTGGTACTGCCCCACTAAAATTTTGTTTCTTTTATTTTTTAGTCCAAAAATTTTATAGTTTTTTAATTTGTACTCCTACCAAAAATTAAAAATTCTCACAAAGTCCATGCAAAATTAGTTCTACCCAAAAAATATTATGGTTTTTTTTCAGCTTTATCCCACTAAAAGTTAAAAATTCTTAATAACCCCCACTAAAATTTTACTCTTTGATTTTTATACTTTGTTTTATTTATTTTTTCTTAAAAAAAGCTTTTTAATACCTCCATTGAAACATGTGTCTAGCTCCATCGACTGGGACAACTTAATAAGAAGCCTACTATGCAATAGTAAGAGTACAAATAGCTCTCACAGAAAAATAAAAGGACAAAAAAGGAGTGAAAATCTAATGATCTTTTTATTGATCACCTAATTATATCAAGCAAAATGAATGCTTTCTTATATATCTAGATATATATGTACCATATATATACCAAGCAAAAAAGTAAAGGAAATATAAAACGAAAATAGGCTTCGAAGGGCCAATACCAGGTGATGTGAATGGGGCCTTCACTGGTTGAAGAATTTGGGCTTTCTTTTTCTCCATGTGGCCCATTTGGATGATCATGATTGATGCCCAATGCCATGATAGAATGTCCATGTATATATAGGAGGTTCTAATTTTAGTCGTGGCTTTAGAGAAAACAGAAAATGCTTGGAGTACTCTCTCTCTCTCTCTCTTTTTTTTTTTTTTTTTTTTTGAATTTAAATAGATATAGAAGATCCAAACTTAATGGTGAAATCAGGCATGTAATTACCAGTAAGGTTATGTCTGCCACCACAATTGTAGTACTTATTTTGGTCCAATGTTATAGGTTTAAATACTACATAGTAGATGTTCATATGGATGGTCAAGTACTCAATGGGGTACCCACACAAAAATTATGGAGTGAGGCCTCCTTTTTAGACCACTTGGGCTCCAATACTTGGGTCCTAAAGACTTGTCCTATCTCATTTTCTCTTCTCCTCTCCATCTATAAATAGCCCTCACACACTAGCCATAAGGGTTTTTTAGGTCTCTAAGCCACAATTCACACTCTTCTCTATTCTCTACAAAATCTGTCGTTAGTAGTGGAAAGGAGTTCCTACTCTCTAGAGGCCTACGTTTTGAGATTTCTCCCAAGACTTTTCACCAAAATTCCGTCACCACAAAGCCCTAATGAACTTCTGTTATGCTTTTTATAATTTGTATACCGATTCACGCAAAATTTTTTCTAGAACTCATGTCTGAATTGAACATCGAAGTCTCCTTAGAGAGCACCCCCTCAGTGCGCCCACTCCGTATCTCTCTTTTTATTTTTGTGATGCAGTCCACGAGGCACAACAGTTCCGGCCAACAAAGCATCCGTGATGGAAAATCCAAAATCTTGCCTCAACGCTCAACTTAAATGGGTATGTACACATGTAACTATTGTTATCTAGCTAAAATGAAGATGTGAAGATCTAAAATTTCACAAGGACCCGTTTGGATCATAAGTTTAAACTCGGAATTTAAACAATAAATTCAAATTTTAGAAACAAGTGCCAAAATTGATTTTAAAATGGAGTGCCAAAACGAGAGCTCTTCGATATTAAGGTTTAGATTTTAGAGTTCAATTTTGTGTTGTTGTTGTTGTTGTTTTTTTTTTTTTTTTTTTTTTTTTTTTTTTTTTTAAGAAAGAGAACTCAAGGTGAATGTCAATTTAATATCAGATAACATAAGTTAAATATTGATTCAGTTCTATATACTATTATTTGATTTTCTTGCTTACAAATTCCTCAATCTTTATCATTTAAAATAGTTGAGCCTACTGTAATTTTCACCGGAGACTAATTATTGAATTGCAAAGAAAAGAATGGTCATAATTACACTGGATGGAAAATTCTCTCCATATATACAATTTTTAATTAATAGTTTTATCTTGTTCAAGGTTATAGTTAGTTAATATTTAAGATAATTCTTAATGAAGAAAATCTTGATAAGATTTGACCTGTTAAGGCGTTATTTTTGCACTCTTTTAAAAACATGGGATTACATTTTATGTATCTATGAATAAAGGAGCAACTTAAGATTACATTTATGAGATTATATTGAAACAAATTCTGTTTTGGTTCATGATTGCATCTATAATTTAACGGTAATTTTACACATGGATTCCATCATAAAATGTTGCTTCACAAAGTCTATTTAGGCTGGTAATAAACTCTTGACTAAGTCCTAAGTAGCATACTAATGCTTATTTATCCCAACACTTGCCAAATTCTCAAGGTGATTGGGGATGAAGCTCCATATGCACAATGAGCTCATCGACACACAGATTAACAGACAAACTCTAATTCTCATTTTTTGTATCAATTTTGAGTTGTTAGTTTGTTTTTTGTTTTTTGTTTTTTGTTTTTTTTTGTATATATTGACACGTGTATAATTAATGAATAACCAAATATTGTATTTATCAATTAAAAGATAACAACTTAAAAATTAATGGAAAAGTTAGAATTATATTAAAATTGATGTCCCTAAAGATACACTCTACTCAACCAAAAAAAAAAGAAAAGAAAAACATACATAAAAAAAATTATAGCATAGAAAAACGTTTTTTTTTAGTAAAAAAAAAAAAAACGTATTCAAAGTATCGGTTTCTATAGACTTTTTTAAAACGGAGACTCTCTCTCTCTCTCTCTCTATTTTTTTTTTTTGGTTAAATGGGGGCATTTTTCTATAGACATATATATATATATATATATATATATAGAGAGAGAAGATACATAAATATATATGGGTTGTTTTGTCTATTAATGTATACTTGACACTTCATTCCTTCAAAAAAGAAAAAAATTCCTTTTTTTTTTTAATTTTAAAAATGATAAAATTTTAACATATAATGCCACAATATTGGTATTTATCTTTAAAAAGTAACGTCAACAAACTTTTGAAAGTAACAACATTTTTTTTTTTTTCATAGTACGTAGGAATTGAAAAAAAACCTAGAAAAAGAAAATGTAAAGTTGTATAACTATGCTATTTTTTTATTTATTTTTTTGGTTGCAATACAATACGGATTTAGGCACAATAATTAACTGCAAATCTTGCAAATAGTCGTTTGGAAAAGCTATATTATATAGGCTGTAAGGCTACAGCAAATATATATAATATGTAACCACTTACAACTACAAGCTTTGTACTGGCTACTATGAAGATCATATGTTAACTAACATTATATATCTATATATATATATATATATATATCTTTAGAAGATATATTTTTTCCATCCTACACGAATTCACTTTGCATGCGCGATATATAGTGACCGGTTGAGAAATAATCAAGCTAGAGTAAAACCATAGCCACAAATCCATTAAAATTAATTTTCTTCAAAGAACTAGACATTTTAAGGGTTCATTTGTATTGAATAATTTGTGATATGATCAAGAAGACACGCAGATCATTATCTCCCCAACAGCTTGCTTGAATACTTCTTCCACTGGATTTTTAAATGCCTCTAGGAACTGATCTGAAGCTCCATTATCACTTGCCTGTCAATTAGATAATTAAACTAGTTATTAACAGATATAAAAACAATACGTTATATATATATATATATATAAGTATAACATAATGTAAGTTTTTGACTCAGTTTATGAAATTATTCCTCACGGACAAGTCCGGTCTTCCTATCTTATTCATTACTAATATGCGGTTTTAGTACTAGCCAGGCGTTACTGAAAAACTAGAACTTTTACTTCCGTTACTAAACATATGGGGTTTTAGAATTATTTGAAAAACTTACATGATGCGCATGAATCATGTACATGCTCCGATTGGCGTCGGACGAGATCTGAGCGGAGACCAGCGTGATCTTATACTTCTCGAGGACATAGCAAATGGCGGCGAGGAGGCCGGGTTTCTTAGGCGAGCAAATGCTGATATGCGCTTGCTCGCCGCAGATGTTGAGCACCACATTGGAGGAAGTCCATGTTTGGAACATCACCGGCGCCGGGTGCGAGAACGCTGCCGGGATTACAAAATTGTTTGAAGGGTTAATGTTTGAAGATGATCCATTGATGGTGACCAAGTCATTGGAAGATCCTCCTTGGTGATCAGCTAAGAATGCCTCCCTAGTGTCAACATTATAGGCCACCTTTTGTTGGTTCATTTTGAGGGTTCACAAGTATTGAAACTAGTTGTAGCATTTCCTTGAAGCTTTTCCATCTTTTGTTTTTGTAGCTTTTGGAGAGTTTGTTGTAGGTTTCGGATGTAGTTCACAGCCTCGTCAACAATTGTGGATTTGTCGGCCTAAATAAATATATCAATAAATTATCATTTTTAACAAGGTAACCAATATGATCATAATTAACCTAACAATTAGACATAGTAATTCATATTGTTGTGAAATTAATAGTTACAAATTAATAATGCATAATAGAAAAAAAAAAAAAAAAAAAAAAAAAAAAAAAAAAAAACGGAGAACTTGAACCCTTGACTCAATACATAGAAAGCAACTAATACTCCCATTAAACATTATTGAGCTAGACTGGATTGGCGCAAGTTAAATATACAAATGTTGCATAATATTTAATGAGGAAAAACCATGAAATACCAAGAAAAACTACTCTTTTTTTTCCATTGATGTAATTAGGTTGTTATATGGTTCATTAATGCATTTAATTTCAAACATTTATTTGCTCGGATGTCTAATGAAACTCTAAATTACCGACAAATACATATTTTCAATGATACCAGATATAATTATTTACCACAAAAGTACATCACTTCATGATAACAATTAAACATAAATAAATATAATTATACACACACACACACACACACATATATATATATATATGGTAGAAATCCTTTTATAACTATCTAGGCACTAGATTTCAGTTTCAGTTCGCATAATTGAGTGAACTCAAAAGGGGTGAGGACTAGGAAAAAAATAGAACACCATTTCCTTCTATGAACTTCCCACGACGACAAGCAAAAATATCCTAAAAGCCACAAAAACCTGAACGCAAAAGTACTACGCAAATAGAGGCCGGAGCATATATAAAAAGCTACTATCTGGTGTATATACATATATAGATATATATATATATATATATATATGATAATATACCTCTTTTTACAAATTCATAAAAAAATACTAGATTGCTTGCTTGCCCTTCTGAAAGAGATCATATATATCAAAAGCAAAAGACAAACATATACCTAAACAAATACACACACATACACACACATGTATATATTTACCTTAGGAGGGAGTTTGGGAAGCAAAGCGTGAAGATTAGCAAACATGTTCCTCATCTTCTTTCTCCTCTCTCTCTCCGTCCATATATGTATTTCATGATCCGATTCACCGCCACCACCAACTTTATTACCGTCACGATCTCCGGTGGCGGCGGCGGCAGCGGCGGCGGCAGCGGCGGCGGCGGTGGTGGATTTTCCATTGTTGTTAAATTTGCAAGCAGCCCCTCGGCTCCGCTTCTTATTGCTTCCCTGCTGTGGTGGTACCCCCTCATCTTTCCCTATATTATCTTTCGCCCCCTCACCGTCGTCGCTCTTCGCCTTTTTGCCCTCTGATTTCTCCTCTCCTTCTTCTTCTCCACCATTAATTCCAGGACTACCGCCTGATAATAGCATCATTGGTGAGGAGTCGTTTGAAAAATTGTTAGGCCAGCACTGGTTCTCTTCTTCCCATAGAAAACCCATCTCCCTTCCAACTATGCTAGCTAATTCCCCTTCTGCCATACCTCTTATGCTTTCTCTCTCTCTATATCTATATCTGTGTGTATAATATATATATATATATGTATATAAGTGGTGATTGAGGAGGGTATTTATAGAGGAGTTTGAGAGGCGTTTTTTTGAAAAGGTGGCGAAGTTTGGTGTTGTATTTGAGAAGAGAATTGGTTTGGAGATGTGTTTTTTTTTTCTTTTTCTTGTTCTTTTTTTGGGGGGGGGGGGGGGGGGGGGGGGGGGGTTGGGGGTTTATAATGATAAAAAGATATATATATATATGTATATTTACAACAATATATATATATATATATATCAGCTGTTGCAAAATTGAGAATGGAGCCAAAATACAATCATAAGCTGGATGCCGTTACTGGGGCTTCGAAACAAAAAACGGATGGACACAAGTATTCCTTTGGGTGGGACCCACACGGCTGGGGGAGATGCTGACCCACCTGTCTTTCTTTGGAGACTTGAAATGACTTTCTTGCCACTGCCCTCCCTTTGGAAATTTTATATGCTTTGTTTGCTAGGGCAAGTGGCATCTTGTTCATCACCTTGCCCATTAATTTTAGTTTCCAAACTTGGTTCTTTATTTATTTATTTATTATTATGAGCGTTTTTTTTTTGTCTTTAAAAACTGTAAATTTTAGTTGTTAAAACTGTCTAATTTATAAGTATCATTTCTCATTTTTGGGTCTCGTTTATGATTTGTCTGTCAAAATCTTTTTTAACGGTTTATTTATTACACTAAATTTATTTCTATGTGGAGTGATTGATGGCCTTTTTACTAGGTTGTTGTGATTCTTAATCAATTAGAAGTTTCTATCAAATGTAGAGGTTTTTTCAAAAAATTTTAAAAAAAATCTTATGCGTACTCGATGTTGGTGTGTTAAGTTACTTTCCCATTTTTTTTTGGGCCTCGGACATACACTTTTTCCCTTGAGCGTCATCAGATTTCACTTGTGTAACTAGTCTTGATTGAGGGTCGTTTCCGTGGTACAGTCTTGCAATCAACAATCATTAACAAATATTGTTTTCGTAATTGTTAATTTAACTAGTTGGCTATTGAAGCTTATTAACTATATCATTCTGAGCTAATGTGAGTTTAAGTGTGTATTTGAATCCTAAGTCTGAACAGTAGCTCCGGACAAAAAAAAACTCAAATTTTTATGAGAAAAAATATAATAGAAAAAAGTTTAAAACATGGATTCGAACTTGTAATTCAAATGGGGTTAAAATTCTCAGTAGAAAGTACCCTAATAAACAATTAGATACCCACGATATACATCACATATCGAAAAGCTTTTGTTTTCTCGTTGTCAAAAAGAAACGCGCGATTTAACATTACCAGGTCGTTAATTTTAAAAATAATAGAATTTTAACAAATTAATTTGCATATCTTCAGGGGTTGTTTGGTGTGTAAGTTTGAGTTGAAATTTTTAAGTTTCAATAGTAAATATTTTTGAATTTTCAGAAAAGATAAAAAACTTTTTGAGAAAAAGACAAAAACTTTTTAGAAAAAAGACAAAAAAAAATTTGAAAATGTTAATTTGGACTAACAAACCAAACACCCCCTCAGTCTTTTTAAGGAACGAACATCATGTATAAAAACGTTACACCAGACATATAATGATTAAAACGTCAGAGAATATTTTCCTTTTTGTTAAGGTAATTAAATTTAAAAAAATATATCAGCGTAATGCTTTTACTGTAGCTGTTGGTGATCACGTGTCACACACAGCTGAAGAGAATTAGTAAATTAAAAAGAAAATTAATTAAGAGGTACGACAAGAAAATAATAGTCGAGAAAGTTGTAACAAAAAAAAATTTCAACATTACTGGGTCGTTAATTTCAAATAATAAAATTTTAACAAATTCATTATTGAACATGTTATCTTATTAAGAAATAAATATTAGCGCAGATACGTTACATTAAACATACAATGATAAAACGTCCGAGAATATTTTCCTTTTTGTTGAGGTAAATTCAAAAAAAAATCTTACGGCGTGATGCTTTTTCTGTAATTAGTGACAAGCACATGCCATGCACATTTGAAAGAATTGGTAAATCAAATAGACAATTATTTATAAGGCACTACAAGAAAATGGTAGTTGAGAGGATTGTATTAATTTCAAAGTAATAAAATTTTAACAAATTTATCATTGCATCTCCTGTCCTTTTTTTTTTTTTTTTTTTTAAGTTGAAAAAGGAGGAGTTGAACTTTACACCTTATGGTGAAATTAGGTGTGGAATTACCACTAAGTTATACTTAAAAGTTGAAACCACCACAAAAATTAGTATCAAGAAATTTTTTTGAAGAGTATCTTTTCTCTCTCCCCCTTTTTCCCTCAAATTTCTCAGATTTTAGGGTTTCCCTTTATGTGGGACTTTCGCCGCCACCATGACTGGCGAAGGTGATATGCGGTTCGGTGATTTCGGTGAGGATGGAGTCGGAGGGTCCTAGTTAGGAGTTTCTTGACCAGATCTAGCCCCGACAAGCTTGCGGGGGTTTGGAATCCGGTGAGACCTTGGTGATCCGATGGTTGGTTCAGCGATCTCTTACCTCCAATCGAGCCGATTGATTTCCTCTGAGTTGTGGTAAGCGGTGGAGTGGTTGTTCCACGTGAAACGAGAATTTTACGATCGATGTTATTTTATATTCATGCTTTATTTTTGTGTTTTAGTTTTAATTTTGTAATAAAGGAGTTAATTCCCCCACCTCCGGTTTTGTTTTTATGTGTGTGTTCCGCTTAAGTTGTTGTCTGGTGGTATATGTCTATGGATTTCGTTAGTATTATGGCTATGCGGAGGTTGTTACAATCTCTACATTGCAAGTGATTGTCTCTCGATCGATCGGTATATTCTATCGATTGTAGATTTTTTTTTTTTTTTTTAAAGAGCTTTGTACATGCTTGATTATAAGATTACCGAGAAATTCAAGGAATTTTTCCGTCGCTCGGTTTATGTCCTCCTCACTGAGTTTTATTAGATTTTACTGATAGAATCGGTCTTTACCAAGAGTTGTGTCTCTTGTATCACATGATTATTTCATCTTTGATATTGGTGCTTGTATCCAATTTTAATTTGAACCGGGATTTCTCTTTCAAAAAAAAGGAAAAAAAAAAGTAGAAATAACACATCTCTTTTCTCTTTAAGAAATGAATATATGTATAGAGACGTTACATTGATATATAATAATGATAAAAAAGTTAAGAGAATATTTTCCTTTTTGTTGAGGTAAATTCAAAAAAACCTAACCGTAATGACGACCACGAGCCACGTACACACCTGAAAAGAATTGGTAAATCAAATCGAAAAGTCATTAGGAGGTATTATTATAAGAAAATAGTAGTTTAGAGTGTTTTAGGCATTAATTTTAAAGTAATAAAGTATTAACAAAACAATTAGTGCATCTTTTGTCTTTTAAAGAAATGGATGGCTGTATAGAAACGTTACATTAAATTATAATAATTAAACGTCAGTAAACATTTTCCTTTTTGTTGAGGTAAATTCAAAATTCTAGTCGCATTATACTTTTACTGTAACTAGTGATAAGCACGCACATATGAAAAGAATTGGTAAATCAAATAGAAGATTAGTTAGGAGATATTATAAGAAAATAGTAAACGAAAGGGATAGGGAAAAAAAATGTTTAGGTAGGGATTTATTTAAGAGAAATAATTTCAATGGGGACAAAAAATAAAAGATGTAAAAAAAAAATAAAAATAAAAACAGATGAGGTGGAGGCACGAAAGGAAGAGCTTTAGTTCTTGTAATATAGTTTATGAAATGAAATAAAAAAAAGTTTTCATAAATAATTCCAGTAAATTTTGTTTTAACAGTTGTATCTAGTTAAGCATTTCAAATTACAGTCAGACAATTTCAAAAGGCTATAAAAGAAAGTCAGGAAGCTGTAAGCCTGTAACGTCTATTTTATAATAAAAAACAATTCTTGATAAAATTATGAAGCTAAGACAACAGGTGGGAGGAGAGTTGGATTTGGGAAGGAGCTCTTGAATATTTTCACTTCTCTTCAATAAATAAGGGAGAAAAAAAAAAAAGCTAAGATATAGAATGTGTTAATAATATTATGTCTATAATTTTATTTGTGTTTTATTATCAAAGTATACGAAATATTAAAAAAATGAAAAAGATCAGAACAATCACTACCCAGACACAATCAATGAAACATGTAGTTGAAAAGAAAAACTATACAGTCCTATTTATGTAATTATATGTACAATTGAAAGGGTGACTAAATTAAAAACCACCACTTCTTACTCTATAAACTTTTTTTTGAACTTGATCTTTACTTTGTAAACTTGACCTATATTTATACATATATCAATAAATATACATATATATGTTTTTCAAGCTGTAACGTATGATAGATATTTGAAAATTTGTGTCATCTATTTCTTATTGACCTATTCTTACCAGAACAAAGAAGAGTATATAATTATTTGTATTATTAATTTTAAAATATGTCTCATTAATCAGTATGATAAATGTACGCGTTATGTAATGATCATCGTCACTATTACCTAAGCATAATAAAAATATTGCATGTTTTACTAAATTTAATTATAATATAATAGCTTGGTCCTTTCTTTATATTTGAGAGTTTTTTTTTCCGGTGGGACCTGTAAATTAGTTATTAGATTATTTTTTAATGGTTTAATTTATAAGTATATACGTTTAAATTTGAAGCACACGATGAAAAAATATTACTCATGATCAAGATTTTTTTTTTGTTTTACAATTTTTATTATTTAATAAAATGGGCAATTCAGTTATCGTTTCTGAGTCCCGTTCTATGAACAAAGATGAATTGTATCTCTTATTAAGCATAGAGTAGTTAAGAGGAAATGCAATTTATAAAGTTTTTTTGACATCTGCCGTTTTGATCGAATAATGTTTTCTACATATACATGTAATATGTAATTACATTATAATTTGGGAGCGTTAATAGTCTTATAACCAACGGTGATAACTAAATACCAACGTCCCTTAGATAAGTTGGTAAGACGCTTGTCTTTTTTGCTGAATATTTGGGTTCGAGTCGTCACCATCGCATTGGTCTAGGTATATGGGCAATCCACTTTACGAATAATTCATATATCACGTGGGGGAGCAACCACCTCCTCGGGATTATCTGAACATACCAACCTCTACCCCTATAACCCATTTTTTTCAGCCAAAAAAAAAAAAAGTGATAACTAAATATTGTTTTAGTCAAGGTTAACTTTAACTAGTTGGTTGATGAAGCATGTTAACTTGATCATTTTGAAATAAATAAGAGTTTTGTGTGTTTGGTTCATGAATTTAAACAGTAATGCACAAGTTTGGACAGAAAATTCAAAAAGATTTAGAGAAAATACAGTAAAAAAAAAAAATTTAATTGTGAGTTCGAATCTATTATCCAAACAGGACTAAGTTATCAATAGGAATCCTAATAAGCAACTAGATATCCACGATATACATGACGTATCCTCAAGCTTTTGTGTTCAAGTTGTCAGAAAGAAACTATGGTTAAACTTTACTAGGTCGGTAATTTCAAAGTAATTAAGTTTTAACAAATAAATTATTACAGTTTCCAGGCTTTTTAAGAAACAAACATTTGTATAGAAACGTTATGTTAGACATATAATGATTAAAACGTTAGAAATTATTTTCCTTTTGATTGAGGTAATTTGAAGGGAAAGAAAAAAAAAAAAAAAAAACAGCCGAGCACGTAATGCTTTTACAGTAACTAGGTTCGATCACATGCCACGCGTACTTGAAGAGAATTGATAAATCAAATAGAAAATTAATTAGGAGGTACTACATAGGCAAAAAAAAAGAAGAAGTATGTGTTCAACATCATCAGAAACGTTACATTAGATGTATAATGATTAAAACGTCAAAAAAAAAAAAAAAAACTATCCTTTTTGTTGAGTTAAATTCAAAAAAAATCTAGCCGCGTTATGCTTTTACTATAAGTAGTAGCGAGCACGTGCTACGCACATTTGAAAAAACATTGGTAAATCAAATACAAATATAATTAAGAGGCATTATAAGAAAATATCAGTTGAGTGAGTAGTTTGAAAAAAGAAACGTTAATTTCAAAATACCAAAATTTTAGCAAATTAATTATTGCAACTCTCGTCTTTTTAAGAAATGATTGTCTGTATGAAAACGTTACTTAAACATATAATGATGAATGTTTAACATTACCGAGTCGTTAATTTCAAAATTCAGAGTAACAAAGTTTTAACAAATTAATTATTGTATCTCTTTGTCTTTTAAAGAAATGAATATATGTATAGAAACGTTACATTAAACATGTAATGATTAAAACATCAGAAAAACATTATCCTTTTCATTGAGTTAAATTTATATATTAAAAAAAAAAACTAACTAACTAACTAACCGCGTTATGCTTTTATTGTAATTATTGGTGAGCCCGTGCCACGCACATTTGAAAAGACCTAGTAGTTCATATAATAAAATTAAGGTTAAGGCACTATAAGAGAAAAGTAATTGAGATTTAGGGGAAAAAAATGTTTAAATAAGAATATGTTTGAGAAAAATCATTCCAATAAGGGAAAAATAAATTTTAAAAAAAGGACAAAATAAAGCCAAAAAAATATTGTCACGTGACAGATGGATGAGAATGGATGGAAGGAAGAGCTTTGGCTCTTTTAATATGGTGTGTGTGTATATATATAATACATAGAGACATAGATATAAAACATATATAAATAACTGCCTTTTTATGAAAATGAAATCAAACAAGGTAGTTTACATAAAATTCCAGTAAATTTTGTTTTAACAGATGGGTCGTTGTTTCTAGTGAAGCATTTCAAATACAGTGAAACAATTTCTAAAGGTAGTAGAAGAAAGTTAGGAAGCTGTAATTTACTACAATAAAACAATCCTTTAAATAGAAGCTAAAACAGCTAGCTAGTGAAAGGGGGAGGGCTCGTGTTTTTTTTTTTTAATTTTTTTATTTTTAATAAATGATAGTTATAGACCTCATATAATTAAAATAATATAATAAAAAGTTAAGGTATAGAATGTATTAAGTTATTCGTTACATATCTCTTTAAACAATGTCAGAATATAGTTCGTCTACTAAGACTTGCAGAGAACTTCCAGAACGAGAAAATGAAAAAGATCACAGCCATCAGCCACAAAAGAAAGATAATTATAAGTTCAAAAAAAAAAACAAAAAAAAAAAAAAAAAAAAGAAAGAAAGATAATTATAGACAATCCTATTTATAAAACAATGTACAATTGAAAGGGTGACTGATAGGGCAATTATTGAAGCAGACACTTTTCAAACACTTAACAATAATAATAGAATAAATAACATATCAATTATTAACGTTGTAAAAAAATTGAAATTAGAATTTGATGTCCTTCATTATTATTATTATTTTGCTAAATTATCATATATATTAAAGGGTAGTACTGTGGTTTGAGGGTCTCTACCGGTAAAGCTCTTTTTTTAAGCCGTTGAAATTTATTCAAATGGTTGTGAAATATGTTGATGTACCATATTTATCATATACATATTCATATTATCCTTCTCACCCCCAAGTCTTCTCCGTCACCGCCGACCTTCCCGCCGCCGATGACCGCCCCGACGCCGGCTACCCACCCCCAGCCCCCCACCACCGGCCCCAGCCCCGGCCGCCCCCCACCCAGCCTCGGCCCCCACTCCCCGGCCCCCGGCACCCCCCCCAGCCCTCCCCCGCCGGCCTCCCGGCCCCAGCCCCCCCAGTGCCCCCCCCACCCACAAGGTCTCCCCTTCCCCGGCACCTCCACCCAAGGCCCCCCTCCCCCGACCTCCCCCCACCCACCCCCAAACCCCCCCCCCCCCCCCGGCGCCCCTCGGCGCCCCCCCAACGGAGACCCCCCCACCCCCCCTCTCTCTCTTCCCCTTTCTCTCTCTTCTCCTCTCTCTCTCTTCCCCCCTCTCTTCCTCTATCTCTCTTCCCCTTTCTCTCTCTTCTCCTCTCTCTCTTTTCCCGGTCCGCGCCCCCCCCCCCCTCACACCCCCCGACACGAGAAGAGAGGGAGAGGGGGATGGGGGGTCCCTGTCGGGGGGGGTGGGGGCTGGGGCTGGGGGGGCCGATGGGGGAGGACTGCGGGGGTGCCGGGGGCCGGGGTTGGGGCCGGTGGTGGCAGGGCAAGGGCTGGGTAGCTGGCGGCGGGAAGGTCGCCGACAACGGAGAAGACTAGGGATGAGAAGGATAATATGAGGTAATGCCTACAAATCATCATACACACGCTCAAATCTACACCATCCGATTTAATCTTTATGGCTTAAAAAAAGGCTTTACCAGTAGAAGACCCTCAAATCTACCACAATGCTTCCCAATTAATAATAATGTTAGAGACATCAATTTTAATTTCTATAATACTTGTATATAGAACGTATCCTAAAAAATTTTAAAAAACTTATCAAGTATTACCAAGAGAAAAGACCCGTCAATTCAAAAAGTCCAGGCAAAAAGTAACCCAAAAGGTACTTAAAACAAAAAAAAAAACAAAAACTTGATGTTAAAACGATAATAACATGACATAAAAATTAAGCTTAATGGGGAGTTGAAACCTACAAATTTACATGCCAATCTTGAGGTTAGCGATACCGTAAAACGTATGCACCGTCCCCAACATCACTCACTAGTCTCTCTCTCTCTCTAGAACTCAAAAATACTTTTGTTGCTTCTGCAAAAACCAAGACGGTGGGGGATGTATTAATATTTACTTACGCAACACAAAGTAGGATCGTATGTGCTGTTAAGAAAGAGCTGTATCCTCTGTGCTCTTATATATGTGATTTCATATATATATATATATATATATATGTATACAGTATATATGATATAATATGATGATGAAAAAAGTATGCCAAAAAGTAGACGCCTAATCATTTTTATGTTTTATTAACGCTACTGCCATCACTTGGCCGTTATACATCCCTCCTCCACCCACCCCCCCACCCCCCCCCCCCCCCCCCCCCCCCCCCCCCCCCTCTCTCTCTCTCTCTCGTTTAAGAGAAAATACGTTAAAAAAAGAATTTGAAAAATGAGTTTAAAACGGGCAGCAAACAGATCCTTAACAATAGTGACATGTTTGTGTAAAAGATCTTCATGGAGCTTTCTATCATAACGCATTCTGAAAGTTGTGTGTAAGTGTGTTTTTTTTTTTTTTTTTTTTTTTGAAAATGGTAATTATATTCTAAATCAACAAAATACAAATACAAGGAATCTTAACCTTAATTACATATCGGTTCCACCAGTAAGTTCTAATAAAGCACATAAATGGGTAAAATGTACACTGAATTCCAACAACGAAAAATCAAAAAAGCACATCAATTATCAAATATACATATGGCTCTTTTAACAACACCACTACAATCGATGGAAAACTCTAATCGATTAAAACTAAGATACCTATAGTAAAAAGGTTACCACCAACACCGCGTAAAAATAACTCTAGAGGATTGAACATACATCCAATACAAGAGTGTGGGGAGACCACCTCCATTATTACAAAATATAAACAAAAACATAACAAAAAAATACAACATCTACATGGCGGAAGCATCATCACCTTTATTTCAAACAAACAACTATCACAAATAAGAGAAAAAAAACCCAACTCCATGGATAATACATTCGTTGACAAGCCAAACTACATGACCAAAAAAATGAAAACGTGTTTCCTCTGATCACAAAGCTATCTCGCCATCAAAACCATTATTGTGGAGTCCAAAAGCATATTCTCTAGGATCGGGAGTCTGATGGCCAACTAAAAAATGGTGCCGGACTCTAACCCTAAAAGAGAAATATAAATAATGCAAACCCTAGCATAGGGAGAGGGAGAGGGAGAGAGAGAGAGAGAGAATTTTTTTAGTTGTGTGTGTTTTTAAATAAAACGATGGGGATAAAAAGAAACGAAAGTGAACAAAGAATGAGAAAAAGCATAAACGACAAGTAAATGAGCTATGTACTATTCCGAATGAGAGGTGTAGCAAATTTCTAGCGTCACTAAGACTTGTAACTTGTAAAGATAGCTTTGATGATCCGAAGCCACTATTTGATAGTAATTTATTTCATTTTTATGAATTTAAGATAGAAAACAGTTTATCTTTGTCTCTCTCTAACTACTGAGAGATGAAGTTTTTCTATTATTTTCCTCTCTTGAAGCATAACTTTGATGGTAGCTTTTAGCCTGTCTCTTGTTTTCCGACCCTATTTTTTTTTTTTATCTCATCGTCTCTTATTTCCTATTTTAACATATTGATTTAGGCCTAAGTTATTATCTTTTTTTTTTTTTTAATCTATAGGAGGTGGGAATCATACAGTAAGGGTCTTGGTAGAGGTGGACCCGTGAAAGGAAGATGGATGTTGTAAGAAGGAGAAAGGCAAGGAATCAGATAGTTGGCAGTGGTGCGTGGTTATCACGCACTGAGGGAAGTCCTGCAGCAGCTCAGTTTTGGCAACCAAGTTTCTCTTGATGACATGGATCGTTTTATCTACAAGACCCTGTGTGATTGGTTTTTTTTTTTCTGTGGTGTGTTGGTTTGTGTGTAATAATGGTCATGTCTTTGTCGTCTTTCATATGAGTGTTTTATTTTTGTTTGTTATTTCTAAAGTGGAAGTGGTTTCTTCACCTTTCGCGTTGGTTGTTTATTCACCAGATCTGAGTTTTAATGGTGTTTCGGTTCTGCTAAAGTTGCTTCAATGTGGAGAGTAATAGTCCTAGGACTACTGAGTCTTAACAATCAATCAATCAAGGAATTTTATAGAATGTCGGGGTCTCATCTAAAAGAGCCTTACACGTTCTTGATATCATAATCGGGCGTCAAGAATATGTCTTTCTTTTTAACGACATCAGACATACCTGATGGATTCATTATCAATGGGTTTTTTCTCATATATGTAACATGTTTAAAAAATAATTTATATAAAAAATTATCGTCTTTGTCGGCCTCTTTTGTGTTTTCTTTGGTCTCTTGGATTTCATCGACCTTTTTTTTTGTTTTATCCTAAAGGAAATGGTACGTGTATCTATATATATATGTGTGTGTGTGTGTACATGTATGTACAAATGTATGTATACATTTACTATGACATCATATCTTTCAGTATTGCGTACGAATTTCTGCATGTCAGGAGGAAAGATGGAAAATGGGAAGCTTTTAACAAGTTTGAAAGAATACATTACCATGAAATATTAATATGTTCCTGAGAATTATTTTTAGACACAGTTCTTATAGAAGAACAGAGCAAAACATTTACTTGACCTCTTCAAACTGGAATTTCGGAAAAGGTAAATCCGAAACAAATCACCTTCAACTATGGTTCTGCAAACAGTTATATTGGATGTTTGAGACTCATTTGGTTGAGTTATATACCTTTCTTTTCCATTCCTAATTTTCTGCTTTTGGAGAAAAATTGGATCACCTACAAGAGTCTTCAGAAAGTGTGATATATTCCAATAGAAAATTCCGTTTCTTTTATCGATAGTGCACGTTTCTATGTTGAACCTAGTCAAAATCACATGAAACAAATCTGACCTTTAAAAAATAGAGCACAATATTCCATAACGTTGAGCTAGATAAAACTAGTTTGACCAATTTAAACCCATCAACAACATCTTGCCTCGCTCTGATAAAATAAATATAGGACTGAACTTTAATGGAACAAAAATCTGCAATGCCATACGAAATGCAAACAAATTAAATAATGCCATAAAATTTTACTCCAATGTATTATTGATGCTATGATGGTTTTAAAAATTATCCATGCTAACATATAAACAAATCCTTCTATGATCCAGGAAGCAAATTTGTTTTTGGTTTTTGGTTTCGGGTTTTTTTTTTTTTTTTTTTTTCAACTCCCTCTCCCACTCCCTTTCCTTTTTTTTCCCCCTCAATGAAACCATGCAGTTTGTGTGCGCCTACAACAAGTTTCAGGTGATAAGTTACATAAAACAGGTTATTTTTTGGGGACCAATGGGGTGGTTCTAGTGATACAACAGAACAAACACTATAATTTAAAAAAGGGCTTGGACAAGGATGGGTGTTCTCTGTCATGTTTGCAAGCCTGTGGTTTTACAGATAGGGCACAGGTTCTTCTGCATTAGCCATTGTTTGACGCAGTCGGTATGGAAGTCATGTCCGCAGTCGAGCACTCCAACATTGTCCCCATCAACGTACTCCTCCTGCCATAAGAAAAACTTTAGCTGAATGAAGCAGATCTCAAAGAAGCTACTCGATGGTTCCCTTCGTGCCAACAGAATCTTTACTGGCCCTTTCCGTTTTCATAGAAACATATAATGTGGAAAGAGAGAAATATAACTCATACCTGGCATATGCAGCATGGTTCTGAATCCGGTGCCGATTCTACAGCAGTAGATTCATGTTTTTGCTGTTTCATTAACTTCAAAATTGTCTCCTCGCTCAGCCCTGTACTAACGTTTCCTATGCGTTCCTCCAGAGCCAAAAGTTCCTGTTATCCAAAATATTATATGAAGAATCCAAGCAGAAAGTTCCTCTGAAAGTATTTGATTTCTGGTACCTCATAAGACATGTTATCGACATCGAGGCGCATATCTCTGTGCCTGTCGTGCATTTCAGCCATACCATGATACGTGAATGGGTCTAAGAGCATGTAATCCTGATATATCACCAGGAAGGGGGGGAAAACAAAAAGAAGGGTCAAATGTTAAAGATAATTCAATTATCTGTTTAACACTCGATAAGCCATATACTTTTTGCTCCCTCAATCAACAGAGCAATAATTCAAAACCTTCCCAGCTTCTAAATACAAGTATTGCTTGCAGATTAAGCATCCTGATCCAAGAATTTGAAGATGTTCCCCAAGATATAGAAGCAGGAAGGTCCACCGATATTTCTCATCCTGCTTTATTGGGCTCATAAGATGGACATTTCATCTATGATTTCCCGACCCCATATAATCTCCTAACGTCTTAATATAGCTATCCTCTATGTAATAATCCATACTGTAAAACGTCGATGAATAAAAAATTGTCAACAAGAATGGCAACATTAAATGGCAGGCCGAGGACAGTGATCTAATATGGTTAACATGTTTAAAATTCAAATGAGCTGAGCTGAGCTAGTCTATGGCCAACGGGTACAGAAGAAAAGAATAAACCAACACCACCAGATACACCAAAAGGGTACCTGATATATTGGACTCTTTATTTCACTAGAAATCCTTTATCCGTTAAAAAACGAGGATAAGCATAAAAGTGTCATCTTGAACTACTTCTCTACTACGTTTCAAGGCAGTTCTTATTACAGGTTACAAATTCATCTGGAAATTGTTTTTGCAGTCTCTATTACCATGGAAATTAAAGGAAGTTGCATTGCAGGTCTAGAAGTTTGGTGAAACTAACCATTCAGATAATTCCACTAAACCAAATTCCGGAGACAAAAAAACAATGTCCAAGGCCTTATGACGAATTCATGTAGGAGAGCAATCTAATTGCACAACTACTTAAAGGGCTTATGACAGAAAAACATCTAAGTAGAGATGAATTATTTAACTACCTATGCAAGGTAGCAATGGTGTACTTTGCAGCCAAAAGCAACAAGCCAAAGTACAAAAAAATTCCAATGCATAATATAAAAAGCCCAAGTAATAAGAACACAAAGAAGCTGTAAATCGAAAAGAAAGCCAAAGAAATCTAACCTCAATTTGTAAATTTTCACCCCTACGCATGGCATGCAAGACTTGACGAATCTGCTGGGCGTAAATAATTCAACACCAAAGGAAAGATGCTATGTGGTGTTAAGACCGACCAAAATAATAATAATAATAATAAAAGCAAAGTACTATGCAGAAAACAGCAGCACATTTGTCACATTCCAATACAGAGTTGCTTAAATTTGGATTCAGCCAAAATACTTCTAACAAAAGTGCAAAAGACATTTGACATGAAATCTAAAAGATCAACTCAGCAAGAATAATAGTAGAGTTGGACGTAGGTATTACTAGGCAGCAGTTTTCGCTATTTCCAACTGTGAAAGACAAAGACAAGTATTTATCACCCTCACCCATGTGAATTGTGAAATTGAATATATTAACATGGATCACCAATTGCGAAGGTGACTATCACACAAAAGATTCCAATCATGACTACAAATGAAACAGCAAAGCAAAACAGTCTTGACTAATTCTGTGTCAAATAACTTGAGGTGACAGGTGCAGTGTACGAAACACGATCAAACTTGTCTTCTTAAAAAATAATTACTAAGTAAACGTGCTATAAATCGGTTTAAATGTCCTTTTAAGAGATGCTTCATGTAGACACAAATACAGCAAGATGAAGCAACGGCTTCAAGTAGCAGTTTATAAACCAGAACAAGGGTATGATGCTAACTGGAAGGTTTAAGTTTTTCATGTTACACTATGATAAAACCAAAAGTTTCTCTTTGATAACACCAAAAGTTTGTCACTTTTAGATTTTCCTATTGTGACCTAATTCAAAATTCTTTTTTAAAAATTTCAAAGTCAAACTGAAAAAGAAGAAATCCAAACCTCAGATATCAACCGGCGTCTCCCTTCAATGTCAGCGGATAAAACCCGCAATGAATTAGAGACACTAAAAGCATCTTCACCTTGTCTGTCCATGAAGAATGCTGACCTATGAAATGGGGGTTGACGGTTCGGGTTATTCCGTCCAGATGACATTATGGTGTTCCTTGATGAAGAAGGTCCAGGAGGTAATGGGTCCGAAGGACCAGTGCGACCTCCAGGTTGAGTCTCAATGGATGGAAACAAAGACCAAGGTGCGAATTCCAACGTTCTTTGACGGTTCTGGGCTGGAGAAGAATTGTGGTGAGGGATCCACGCAGGAGTAGGTAAAGGAGGACTACTGGAACTGGAGGCGATCCTCGTAGAGGCAGGAATACCTAGAGAAGTGCTTAAGTTTCCAGAGCCCAAACTAGAACTCGTCGGATCCTGTGCCGTATTTCTCATCTCAGTAGCAGATACAAACATGGGATGCTCTCCATTGGTTCTTGGCAAGCTTCTTAAGCTTGCGTCTTCTCGTATTTCTGTACCTCTTTCTCCAAATGAGAAAGAATTTGACATACTTCCCGCTCTTGAATTAGAAGCCCCGTTCCAAGGAAAAGTATGCGCATTTCCTGAGAAACCAGGTATATGCATACTATGAGACTGGCTTTGGGGAGCACCTGAATTGGCTCCTGCTGCTGCTGTTGATCTCAAGTCCGAACGCTCGCCATGTGGGCCAGGTCTCAGGCTATAACGCCTGGAACTTCCTGCCGATGCCAAATTGAATGGTATAGACTCATGTTGAGACATATTGGTCTCACTACCAGCTTGTCTTAGAGAACTTTCTCTACTCCCGGTAGCACTGGAAGAAGGAAAGGCCTCAGAAGCTACTGCTCCAGCAGAGATACCAGTTCTTGGATTCTGCTGTTCTCGAGAACTACCACTAGGAGAACTATATGAGGGCGCTGATAAACGCAAACTGCTTGAAGGATTAAAACGAGCAGGTCCATTATGCCAGACACAATTTTCAGCTTGCAAAAAAGAGCTAGAACTTCCACCCGAACATGACTGACCAGAAGTACCTTCAAGAGCCTTTCTCTTGCAGGATAAACTCCAATTACCAAGTGAACCAGAGCTACCATCGTCTTCCCCCGCTATACAACCGGAGCTTCCCGCCGAAGTCCCAATGATATCAGAAGTAGCAGCAATGGATGTATGGTCTGTTTCCAATCTGCTTGACAAGTAAAGATTTGGGCCTAAACTAGCTCCAATACCTTGTTCCCCATTACCACTATTGCCAACATATCCTGCGTTTAAATTCACATGTTGACGGATATGATTCGAACTAGAACCTTGCGAAAAGGAAGGCCCATTTACCTGATTTCCACCAAGACTAATAATAGCTCTCCCAGGAAAAAGGATTTCTTCCGTCATCGAACCAACTGCGTGATGAGCACCGTAGGAAGACGATCTCCCATGTTCTATTTTAGTCCCTTCCTCGTTGGCCTGGTTCCTAAGAGCTGTTCCCATAGGTTCACTAGTACCAGCAAAGTTTTGTACTTCATTATTACTAGCATTCACACAAGTCTCGCCAGAAGACGCATAACTCGACCACCGGCTTTCAACAGGAGGTATCAAGCTATTTAAAGAATTCTGCTGATTCATTTCAGCACTATTTGCATCAGATCCCTGGCCAACATCGATAGCTTCGCGAAAAGAACCAATGCCGCTCTTATGCCCTTGCATCGGGCGAAAATGTTCCACCTGAAGAAGCGCAAGAAACCGGACAATGTTACTAAAGTATTCAACACAAATGGTTTTCCAGGTTAAACTACATTTGGGCACACCTGAAACAATGAAAAAACAGCACAAAACGGGATGATTTTCAACTTAACACGAAAAACAAGCGGTCAAATCCTATGGCTCTGGATCACATTCAACGACAAGATGAAAACTTTTCTTCGGAGAAAGATTAAGCAGACCCCAAAAGAATCAATGCAGGCCAGAATCGACATTTGCATTAGTGTAACGCACTAAGAAACAGAAACAAAAACAAAAGCAAAAACGAAGGCCTTTGAAAGAATAGGGGGCAAAAAAAAAACATTGACCTAATTCAGCTATAAACAAATTTAGATTTGGATAAGAACAATGACCCAAATGAAATAGTAAGGAAATAAGAAGAAATAATTAAAAAAAATCAGAACAAATGATTCCTGGAAAGATAAACAAAATGGGCCAAAATCGATCTTAAAATTCTCTCATATTTACATGAAATGAAGGGGAAAAAACCCCTAAAAAAAATTCTCTGAAGAGGGAGCTAAAGCTTAGAACATTACAAGATAAGAAAAATGATGGTCAAGCAAAAAAAAATTAAAAAGAAAAAAAAAATAGGGTGGGTTAACGGAAAAGAGAGAGAGAGAAGTACCTGAGAGAGAGAGAGAGAGAGAAAGACAGAGCGAAAAGAGTGAGATCAAAGGCGACACCGCACGGTCAAGTTGAGCCCAAATAAAGGAAACCCATTTCTTGCGTATGAGCTTAGATTCAGAGGCGTTTCTAACATTTTTATTTTCTCTCTCTCTCTCTAAACTTTCTCTCTCCTCTGTGGTGATTCTTCTTCTCCAACTTTCGGTTACTTCAATTCCCCTTTTCCTCCGCGACCCAGAGAAGGAAAGGGAAATCGGATACCACAAAGCCAGCTAGAGATGAAAAAGAGGGAGAGAGAGAGAGAGAGAGGTGGGCTGGGCTGAGGAGGAGAGAGAAAGAGGGGAGAGAGAGAGAGAGAGAGAGATAGTGAGAACAGTGAAATGGGTAATCTGGAATCTAATCTCTGTGGGATGCTTAGAAGATTTTAGGGGAGGAATGAGGATGGTTTTGTTGGGTTTGGGTTTGATTACTCGGAGCCATCTCATTGTACACGTAGCTTGCATGCATTCGTCTTGGGCCCCACTCACCTTTCTTTTCGTTCGAAAATTACAAAAAAAATTTAAAAACCCATTAATAATAATAATAATAATAAAAACGCACATCAAGGACAACCACCAAAGGATGAAAACAAAAGAGAAATAAAATAAAAAATAAAAATTTTCCCTCTCTCTCCTTCTCCCTCTCTCTATCGTTAAGATTTACACCATTCATATTTCTCCTTTAGGATCGGAGTCCGACGTCCCCTTTTAATTGACCACCAAACTTCCGGTCCTAGAGAAAATGCTTTTGGATTCCATGGTGATGGTTTTGATGGTGAGATGGCTTCATAGTTGGAGGGGACGCATTTTGATTTCTTTGATCATATAATTTGGCTTTTACCGGAGGTATTATCCATAGAGTTTGGGTTTTTTCTCCTATTTGTGATAGTTGCTTGTTTGCAATAAAGGCGATGATGTTTCCACCATGTAAGTGTTGAATTTTTTTTTATTATGTTTTTGTTTCTATTTTGTAATAACAGAGGTGGTCCCCTTACTCTCTCGTATTTGATATTTATCCAATCCGCTAGAGTTATTTTTATGCGGTATTGGTAGTGATCTTTTTATTTAGGTCTCTTAGTCACAATCAATTGGTGTTTTCCATTTATTGTAGTGGTGTTGCTGAAAGAGTCATATGTGTGCTCGATAATTTGTGTGCTTTTTCGATTTCCCGTTGTTGAAATCTGATGCATGTTTTACCCCTCTATGTACTTCATTAGAACTTGCTAGTGAAACCAATCTGTAATTGAGGTAAATTTTTTTTTGTATTATGAGGTCATTCTAGTCATTGGTGTTTGTATTTTCTTGATTTGAAATACAATTACCATTTTCAAAAAAAAAAAAAAAAACAAAATCAAAAGAGAAATTAGGCTTACAATTAGGTGAAGTGTAAAATCTAATGTTGTCTTTTGAAGACGCATTTATATTATTATTTTAATATAATGTAATGTGTTTAGACATTCATATATTTTATTTAATAATATATAAAATATATTTTAATAAAAGACCCACTTATTTTAATGTTTATTCATATTTTAATCTATTAGTATCAATTAAATCGCATACTCTCTCTCATTGTATATTCTAATTATTCAAATATAAACAACCTAAACACATATTATATTTGAATATAATGGATAAACAAGATATCCAAACATATATTGTATTTTATATATTACATTCGAATATAATAAAAAGGAAATGTTTGATCCAAAACGAAACATGAATTAATTTAACAACAATGCTTTGTTCTCACCCAAAAAAAAAAAAATCAAAGCCCTTTTTTCTACTATAAGAAAATTACGACAAATTTGAAAATATTTTGTCAATGGTTTTTGTTCTAAATTATTTTATTAGATCATATCGATTTTTTTTTCTTATTTCAATGTGATTTTGGTTTGACTTAATATATACAAACGATATGAATATTTTACTATAGAAAACTCTTTTTTATATTAAAAGAAAAGGTAAAACTTCCTTCTCATGAATTTCCAAGCCTTTTGAGCTATAAATATTAAATTAAGAAAATAGGCACTCATTTTTATAATATGTGGGTGTTTTAAAGAATGCGTTTGCAGATTAGTGACGGGAAGGTTATTTTATTACAAGTTGGGCAATCTTTCGTCTTTGACAAAATTATGATGTTGTGGATTAGTGTAGCTAGTTTTTTGGTGAGGAATAAGGACATGTCCAATTAAAATCTTCTCAATTTAGGCACCCACTTATTGATTTGAGGAAATACTCTAATCCTTTTTCATTTATTCAAATATTAAATTTGATTTGACATAAATGTTTTCAAAAAAAAAAATTCGGTAGAAACCGAATTTAAAGAGCCTTTAAGGGGGAAAAATGGATGTTGAAGGCATGAGGGGAATATTCAAATAAAGTGTTGGTATCATTTTTGTAGTACTCAATTATTGTGTCCTTTTTTTTTTCCCCTATCTCCTTTTCACATTTTCTTAATTTCTATTGGTGTTTTCAATGTTGCAAAGTGCAAAGCTTCCAACAGCTATTGCTAAAGTGAGTCATGTTTGTGGGGGAGTGCAAAGCTGGATTTCATTAGTATTAAATTGGGCTAAGATCTTTCTTAAAGGCCCATTAGAAATTGGGCAGATGATCTAGTTCTTGCTATGGCCCTTTACCATCCTTTTTCTTTTTGCTTTGTTAAATAAATAAATAAATAAAAATTGGGGATGGTTTTTTTTTTTTTTGGTGAGTGAGGTGGGGGTTCTCTTGTGATGAAATTAATTATCCATAAGGGAAAATTATCTAAATAATCATCTTTTTTTTTATCTACCGATTAATATGACATAAATTCTCCATTTTTGACCAACATAACATAAATTTTAATAAATTTTAGTTTAGTTTGTATTATGTTAATCTAGTGTTTATTTTTTGTGTTATATTAGTACAATAATCTTTATATTTATGTCATTCAGATGTTTTCCCCGCTATGTAATTACTATTAACCTATACATTCAAACACATATTTCTGTAGTCATGGATTAACCAAAATAAATTTTTTGGACAATGATAATCTCATTTAGTTTGCCCCTAAAGAAATATGTATATATATTTAGTTTGTGGAGACTTAACTGCAAAAATAAAATAAAATAAAATAAAAATGTTAACAATATTAAAAGGCATCAATGGACCATGGTGTTTAATATCATCTATTAATAAAATATAAGTAGTATGATATTATGAAGTTCACGGATATAGTCCACTTTTTTATAGTAATGTTTTTTAACATTGACGGTACTCTCAAACACTTTTTCTATTGAAAATAATAGATAAACATCACTTACTAGTAAAATATAAATTTCATAATATGAAGTTCATAAATAAGAACCACCATTTTATTAGTGATATTTTTTAACATCAACGGTACACTCAAAAATTTTTCCTATTAGAAACAATTGGAAAGAATTTTCAAAAAAAAAAAAAAATGGAAATAATTGATTAGTTAATGAAATAAGGAATAACAATCAGTTATATCATAAATTAAAGGCAAATTCTTTTCAAAAAAAAAAAAAGGAAAATTGATACTATCACAAATCAACACGTAAAAATTATTGTAGGCATAAATATATAAATAGCTGAAAAATTGATTTTATTTTTCTTTCTTTTTTTCTTTAAGGTAAAATTCATTCAACTAAAAAATCTTACAGATACCAAACATAATGCAAATGATCATGTCGTACACAATACAAAACACTCGATAAAAACTAGTTCCATCAGTAAAATCTGATGAAGCATAGGGAAAATGATGCAAGACGAGACTTGATATCAGAAAAATTCATCGACACATCAATTTGAGCACGTATAAGGCTCTTTTTGAAACCACTACAATCGATGGAAGCTTTTGATCCATCGAGAGCATGTAACATGTAGCACTAAGGACACAAACATCTCTGCTAAGACTAATAGCTAGCAGAACTTCTAACTCGCCAAGACCTAAATTTGGCGGACCAAAAACAAACTCAAACGGTAGAAGAACTACCTTCATTATTACAATGAAAATACTAAAACTAAATGGTGGAAATATCAATACCCTTATTAGACTAAAACATAAAAAAAATAAATACTAAAGCACGACTGTCATAAACCTTCAATGAAAATGCAGCCGACAAGAAGACTATCAAAAAAGGAGGAATGCATTGGCGGACAAGCGGCGAAGCCGACGAGATGCCTTCAAACAACAAAACGTGAAATACACGCACTACCACCATTAGCATCCGAAGCCAGAACCACCACCTCCACAAGAAGCTCACCATCGTTTGGTACAAAACCCCAAAAGATTACAACCATCAAACGAAAAAAGGCATCACAAAACGCCTCCAAGCTGCCTGGAAACCATCATCTAAACGTCATCAGATCCGCTCCAATGAAGCCACCCTGCCAAACATAACCACCGCCATCAAAAAACTCACAATGATATGAGCCCAGTGACCAATTTTTAAGGCCGAAAGTCAAACGACACGCACGAAGACGGTCCCGAAAACCCGACCGACTCACTCTCTCCTTTTCTCTTTTTCTCGTTTCCTAGGGCCGGCTGCTTCTCTAAAAAAATAAATAACTAAATTATTTTATTTTTCTTTCTACTTTACTTAATTTTATCTTGAAAAGTTTTTCTAATTTAATGCATATAGTTTTTTGTATTTAGTTTTCCATTTTGATTTTGTAATTAGCCTTTAAATTGGATACAATGTTATAAGCAATAGCAATATAGTCTAGGTATGGTTATCGAATAGAATTTCAGTACTATTTATTCTCCTTGGTTTCCTCTTTTTCTTCTCTCTCTCTCTCTCATTTTTTTGTAATTTCTTCACTTAATTTCTCTCTATTTCTTTCTTCCACTTAATTATTTATTTCTTCTACAAATCATACGTCAATTGGTATTAGAGTGCAAATTGTTTCCTTTTGGCCTAACTCGTTAAAAAAAATTTATGTTCAAGAACGCTTAAAAAATATAATTTTTACATTAACTTCTGAAATTTTTTTTGTTTATATCAAGATTCCAGACTTATTTTAGGGTCACAAAAATAAATAAATTAGGAAACAACCGGTCGAATATGGTAAACTGCCAATTGTTGACTCTAGTTTGATCCTTTGGCTAACACGACGTATGATTCCATCACCAACGGGAAACAAGCAACATCAATCGGACTAGGGATGGCAATGAGCGCCTACGACCATTTTGTACTAAATCTAAGGGCATGTGCAGGGGGTTGGAGTGGACTCCGGATGGCGGTTTTGGTTTCGATCTCATTTGTAATCTTTATTTCTTAATTTTGGACTGACACACACTATAGCATATATATACTTTTCTTCTTATTAAAAAAAGTTGATTTTTTTCCCTAATTTCCTCATCTTGATTTTGAAAATTTTGGAAGTTTTCTAATTTTATACATTAATTTTGCCTATTTAATTTTGACATTTTGATTGTGTAATTAGCTTGGTTATATTTTTATAAACAATTCATATTTTTCATGGTTATTAAATAGTAATTCAATATTATTTCTCCCTAATGATTTCCTTTCTTATCCCTCTCAATTTCTTCCTAATCTCTGCTCTCAATTTCTTTCTTATATTTTCTTCCCTCCCGGCTCCTATACTCATTTATTTCTCTCTTCCACAAACCCTGCGCCACAAAATGGTTTAAATGAATCACAATAATAATAATAATAATAATAATAAGAATAATTAAGATTTAGAAAAAAAAAAAAAACAGAATTCAAGAGGCATGCAAAATACCCAATGAATACAAACTTGAGAAATTTAAAAACAAAACTTACAATGATCCAAAGGCTTCGAAGGACGAGAGTTATGTAATATGCTATGTGTATGTATCTGTATATAGACACGTATGTATTCGTGGAAGCATACAACAACTTATAGGCGTAGCATGTTTCCTACATGTTAGATAGATCACATAAATACCAAGAAAAATCCTCTAAAAAATACCATAAAAATATTAAATCCGAGTTTATAAATTTCAAGAAGTTAGAAACTAAAATTAATAATAATAATAAAAATAATAAAAGAACGTTTCATTTTTCATGAAATTTAAAGGAAAAGGCTTAAATGAAGGGGAAAAAAGGATCCCGCCCTAAAAAAGTAACCTAATTCATAACAATTTTCCCCTTTATTTGATAATCAAATTTACTATTTAGAAACTTTTTTAAGGTCCATCTAAAAAATAGTAGTTTGATTTGGAGTTGTATAGGTTCGAATTTGAAATATATGTTGTTTTTGAACTGTGAATTAGAAATATTGTGGAATAAAAAATAATGTAAAATTTTAAAATGTATTTGAAAAAAAAATATAATATGGATTTTATTGCTTTTTTCCTCATTGTGAATAAGAAAATTATGACTTTTGCAGTTTGAAGTTCATGAAAATGTAAGATCGAAAATAATAGATAGATTTAGGAGTTTTAAAATTAAAATATAAAATTCTGTCTGAAATTGCTATTCCATATCGCCCCTAGATGTTGTTTTTACATGTTGTTAATGAATAATGCCTAAACGACACCAAAAAATAAATAAAAAATAAAAACGAGAACTTTGGAAGCCAGAGCCAAATAAAGAATATCCTCCACGTGGCACAACATAATCTTCCCAAAAAATTAATCCCAAAAGAAAAAAAAAAAAGAAAAAAAAAAAGTAAGTTCTCAAATCTCACAAGACGATGGGGAGCCAGGTGTCTGTACTTATGTCTTTCGTCTACCTGATTCGCTCTGACAAAACAAAAAAACACACCCCGCCCCCCAACCCCAAACACAGCTCTCCTCGATTCCCGTGAAATTGCATTCTCCAATCAAATTCCTCCAATCCATTCCCTACCCAAAAACAAAAACAAAAAACAAAATTGAAGGAATGGAATCCAGAAAACTGTCAGCTTTACTGTCTTCCCTAGTCTCGCAGCTCCTCCTCGTTCTCATCTTGTTCACTCGCAATCCCATGTCCGATTCCGATTCCGATTCCGGACGCCTCGGAAACTCTTTTCCTGTCGTCATTCACCATTTCCTCTCCTCCCAGGAAGCCGCCGCCGCCGCCGCCGCCGCGATTTCCCTCCTCTCCGCCTCTCGCAAGCGGAGGAAGAGGAAGCGTTTGTCCGACCAAGTCGACGACTTGGACCTCCACGGCGGCGCTACTCTCCGGCGTCTCGGCCCGTACAGGAGCCCCGACTCGTTCAGGAACTGCTTCAAGATGACGTCATCGACCTTCGAGTGGCTCGCCGGCTCTCTCGAGCCGCTGCTCGACTGCCGCGACCCTGTCGGCTCGCCGCTCAACCTCTCCGCCGAGCTCCGCCTCGCGATTGGCCTCTTCCGGCTGGCCACCGGCTCCGATTTCCCCGGAATCGCTCGGCAATTCGGAGTCTCCGAATCGGTCTCGAGGTTCTGCGCCAAGCAATTGTGTCGCGTCCTCTGTACGGACTTCCGGTTCTGGGTCAACCTTCTCAACCCCGGCGAGCTCGATTCGGTGTCTGCGCGGTTCGAAGACCGGTTCGGGTTGCCTAATTGTTGCGGCGTGATCGGCTGCACGAGGTTCGGAATTGGAAGGGAATTCGGAGGAGAAGACCGCAGCATTGCCGCGCAAATTCTGGTCGACTCTTCGTCTAGGATTCTGAGCATTGTGGCGGGGTTTCGCGGCGAGAAGAGCGATTCGCGGGTGCTAAAGCTGTCGACTTTGTTCAAAGATATCGGCGAGAAGAGGTTGTTGAATTCGCCTTCGGTTTATGTCAATGGTGTTGCTGTGGAACAATACTTGATTGGAAATGGGAATTACCCCTTGCTTCCCTGGCTAATGCTGCCTTTTGAGGACCCCGTGCCGGGGTCAAGCGAGGAGTGCTTCAACCGAGCCGTCGATGGCATGCGAATTTCGGCGGCTAAGACTCTGGTTAGTTTGAAGAATTGGGGTGTTTTGAGTAAGCCGATAGACGATGAGGTCAAGATCGGGGTCGCTTACATCGGTGCTTGTTCGATTCTTCACAATGCCTTGTTGATGAGGGAGGACTATTCGGCTTTGGCCGATGAATTGGGAAATTATTCTTTGTATGATCAGAGCTCTCAATTGGATAGGGACAGTAGCTCAGTAGACGATTCGGTCGGGCAAATATCGTCGGTAATACGAAGTGCATTGGCTTCGAAGGCCAAAGAGTTTCAAAACTCGAAAAATCAGTGCTAATCCTAGTGGTTTTGGTTAGATTGCAATCAAGTTAGGAGCTTCTACGATGAGCTCCAAAGAAAAGCAGCTGATTCAAATATTGTTCTACATTCTTTTAGATCGGTAAATACCGAGTTTTGAATTCCTTAGATTCCGAGAAATTGTTGCGGCATTTCGCCCTATTGTTTGTCTCCTAACTCCTTGTTTTGAAAAAGGGTCGCCATTGCTTTATTGGTTTTTGATTTTTGATTTTTTTAACCCTTTGATTTTGTTTTTCAACAACATGTACAGAAATCAGCAACTTTTGCAATAAAGAGAATTTGACATTGAGTTTTTTCTGTAAATTTATATGGAGATTTGAACTCTATATCTCGTAACGGAATCAATACTTAAATTACTGCTAGACCATGTCTTTTAAGTAAATACTTTTTGTTCAATTTAAGCTTGACGTTCTTGCATATAATTTGCTATAGACTCATAATTTTTGTTCAATGTAAGTATCATCAGATTGATTCTTGTTGTACGAAATTTGAGTTGACTAGCTCTCAACTTATACTCATTATACTCTCTGTTCCAGATTGTGTTCAATTTTTCTTCTTTTTATTTTTTTTTTATTTTTTTTTGAAGTGTCAAATACTTATAGTCTTACTGGTTACCTAATCTGAAGTAATGAGACAAAAACCAGATGATGAGAATGCTTCTGTATCCACACAAACATTCTTTACTCAGCTTTTGTATAATAATATGGATAATGAAATTTTTTTTCACCAAATTTGTTGGTGGCTGTAATTTAATAAAAACATGTCGCTTTAAATGTGGCAGAAAATGTATATATAGATTTATTTATAAAGTTGTTGTCTTGGAATTTAAAAAAAATATATATATATATAAATTACCTGCACGGATTATTTCTTCAATCAAGTTCTATGTGATAGAAAAAGAGTGGTAATCAAGAAGAGTGATCAAATAAAAACTCGTTTAACCAAAGAACTGAACATGTTTAAAGAGAAATTATGTGTTAATTTTAGGCATGAAGAGCCTTTGATTTGTATGGACAAGTTCAAAGCTTCGGATGGTTGGAGAAGTTCAAATCTTGAACCTTTTTGCTTCAGTCCTGATCGAGAGTCGGTGAAAATGGATAATCCATTACATTTATTTATGTAAAAGGACGAATTCTTTATAAATAGTGCTTTTGTCCTTCCCCTTGGGCTGTCACTTATGGTTACGTGGACGTGCTCGTCAACTAGTTAAAAGAAATGCACAAAATAGAGCAGATGTGGGAAGATACCCAAAAAAAAAAAAAAAAAAAAAAAAAAAAAAAAACCTGTTTTAGTCAAAATTTTCAACTTTAGCATGTGAATTAAATAATTAATAGGTCAGTTGAGAAACGTTAAACAATCTAAGGATCAGATGGGCAAAGCCACCATGGGTCGAGCGTGAGCCCATGTTGGCCCATTAAGACTTTGGCAGGGATGACTTCACAATCTTCATAGTCATGTTGGCTGGTTTATTTTTAGAGGTATCATCTATCTAGTCCTTTTTTTTAGTGGTTGTTTGTTTAAAATAAAGATGATGGTGTTTTCATCATGTGTGTGTTGAATTTTATTGTTATGTTTTTGTTTTTATTAAAAAAAAATAAGGTGATCTTCTCACGTTCTCATATTGATTATGTACAATCCATTAGAGTTAGTTCTATGCAATGTTGAGAGTAATATTTTTACTATCAATCATAATACACCATCATTTATAATGGTATTGTTGAAAGAGTCATATGTATATTCATAAGGAGTGTATCTTATCGATTTCTATTTTTGAAATTTAGTACACAAAATATATCTCTTATATATTTCATCAAAATTAACAGATACAATCGGGTTAAGTTTTCTTATGTTTTCATTTTTCATTTGAATTAGCATATTTATATGTGATAATGCATTTGCTGGGGTTTCATGGGTTGGTGGTCCGCACGCAGTAGGTCAGCTTTTGTGGGATATTTTTTAGTTTTGTATAGGATTTTTTTATTTTTTATTTTTTGCCCTATGAAAATGGTGCATTTTGGGCAGTGGGGATATTCATGCAACACAATATGCGCTATGCCATGACTTGAAGCAGCAGCAATAATAATAATAATAACTATTACTATTATTGGGGGCAGTGCTGTGTTTTTCAAGCGTGAATTGATTCTCCCAAATGTCACCAAAATTTAAGACGTAACAAACTATGTAAACAATCTACCCAAAAAAAAAAAAAAAAAAAAACTATGTAGACTATTTGAGCATTTAATCTCATTTCTCAGATTAAGACTGTATTAAAACAATTGCCACAAGGAATCAGTTATTTAAGTCTCTAGTAAAAATTAGTTAGTTGTAGTTAATATTAATCTCTATAATTTCAACCAATAAGATAAAGCTCCATTGGTTTTGGACAGTGGAAGTTAACATTTATTTCCGAACCACATTAATTATTTTTGTCTTTCTGAGAGAGATTTACTAGTTTGTTCATGATCAAACTAGTAAATCTCTACTTACGTTGATATTATATTAGATCCATCCGCAAAATATGGCTTTTCAAAATCTTTATTCTCTAAACTTCGGATAATTTTGCATTTTCATCCCTACTTTTTCCCTTAACAAACTTGTCCATATATAACAAAATAGTAGCTATTAACTCCAATCATACATAGAAAGCTGAATTTTGAACGGAATAACTACGGACATTTATATATATATATATATTTTCACACCTTTGCCATTAATTTCTCATGTTTTAGCATTCTGTCTTGAACATACTATTTATTTGGCAATTTAGCCTTTAACTAGTCCAATAGTTTCATAAAAAACGTTGTCCAGTTAATGCTAAAATTTCATAAATTTAAGAAGAAATTGCAACTAGGAGATATTAAACAAATAGAAAGAACTTTAAGTAAAGACCTTATTCAAAAAGGTTTTTGCCTCGGTCATGTATTTGACTTCATAAGCATTTCAAGAAGAAAGTAAACAATTTTCGAGTATAGATTATTTAAATCCAAGTGCTTTTTTGGAGCAGTTAAGACTAACGGCTACACTTCCAAGTACCAAACAACATTTATCACGATAATATTGCAAGTCTTTAGATAATTTATGCGTATATAAAAACATATATATATATATATATATATATATATATATAGACTTGGCCTCGTATACCACCATTGGTTGTGCCTTCATGACGTGGAGAGTAAAAATTTCAGATAACATTGAAAACAACTACAAAGGAAGATTATTAGGGAACGGTCCTTTTTATTTAAAAAAAAAAAAAGATCATAAGGGGACATATGTAGAATAGTTTAGAACAATGGCCGTCAAAGAATCTTAGCCAAGCAATTTCTTCATTTTTTAGTTATTCACGAGGGAAAAAAAAAAAAGAATTCTGAGGGAAAAAAAAAGTAATATATATATATATATATCCATACGGGCATCCACGTGGGATCGTGAGGGCATGAGTTAATAACCAGCATTTACATTCATAGGGACAGTTAACGCTGGCATTTTATGCCGGTAATGAAGATTGACAAGTGGGAGTAGTAAAATCACG
Organism: Ficus erecta; assembly: GCA_008635985.1. Classification (NCBI taxonomy): domain Eukaryota; kingdom Viridiplantae; phylum Streptophyta; class Magnoliopsida; order Rosales; family Moraceae; genus Ficus; species Ficus erecta. Next base: position 44,085 of record BKCH01000256.1, read on the forward strand.
CGCCAAGTAGCAAAAATGAAGATGTTCTTGTTACGAATAGCTTAGCGCACACGTCCGATAGCGTTCTACAGACATTATATATGTATATATATATGTATGTGTGTGTCTGTGTGTGTATATAGAAAGAGAGACAGAGAGGGAGGGAGAGGGCTCTATCAAGAGTCGGTACAATGGCCCGGAAAAGTCAGCCCACCAACCAAGACAAATTAGTGGGGTCGTTGAATTTAGTGAAAATAAAAATCTAAAAATGAACCAAAACTTGAAACAATTAAAGAATTGGGACACACCAACCAACCCACAAGGGCAAGCAAGGCCAATTCCACCCCTTTCGGCCTTAGCTTTCCACAGCAGCAATCATGTCAGAATCTTTCAAAAAAAAAAAAAAATTTCGGCCTTTGTTCAGTAGACTCCACACCACTTATTTTATATATTATTGATAAGAAATATTTTCGAAGTTTTGAATTAATTTTTTAATGGATCTAATATATAAGTGTATATATTAAAAATTTATTATATGCAATATAAAACTATTATAATCATAAATAAAATCGTTGAAAAATTAGTCCAAGGAGTAAAATAATAATTCTTACTATTTTTTATTTTTACTGAACAATAATACAATCCTAATGTAAAAACTAAAAACTCACTATTTTCTTATTTCTTTGTTCTACAAACGGACACTTGACACCCTCTTTTTTAAAGTAGTGGGCACCCCCAAGGTTTGGACTGTTTCGATCCTCTCTCACCAACCTACACACTTTTTTTTCCCATTTTTTTCTTGTGTTGATTAAAAACTTATCTTTTAAACAAAAATAACCTGTCTATTTGAATATCACCTTGCTTTTATTATTATTATTATTATTATTATTATTATTATTACTATTTGATGGGGCTTCTTATGCTTTTGATTTAGATTAATAAAGTTTTCTAGGATGGGGTAAGAAGCCTATTCTACTAACAACTTATATCATTTAATATTAGATTTGATTTTTAAATCAAATCAAACTAAAAAAATATACGAAATAACGTCTTATACACATTTAACGTCCTAAAAGATGAATTTATTGATAAATGTTTTTTTTTTTTTTTGTAATATCCTATTATAGAATTCTTATCTTTCTTTTAAGACGCAATTTGATTTCTTTTTTTTTTTTTTTAATGTTGATTACCTTTCTTGGAAAGTGGAAATGAATGTGTGACATCTATATAGATTATTTTAAACTTCATGCATTGGGCTTCGGTGAGGAATCAAATTAAATAATAATTTTGAGTAAATAAAGGAGATTTCCAAGATAGTCGATAATTGTTTTGTTATTCGTGGTTGGCTTGGCTCCTTCTATTAAGAAAAGAAAAGAAAAGAATATATATATATATATATATATATCTGTGTGTGTGTATGGAAAAATGGGACTATATGTCAACTTTGGAATCGTTAATAAAGCTAAGAGAGAAAGTGATTATCACTAATAGTTTTGAAACCACAATCTCTTTCCGCGTGTGTGTGTTTTTCTTCAATTTTCTTGTTAAGGATTGTTAATTAAACAAGCAAAACACACTCTTTGGTACATATAGCTAAGATATTAGAATCATATTATAAAATGTGATCATGTCACGGACGTGTTTATTTTCTTAGTTAATCTAAGTATATTATCACAATCTTTCTTGAAAAAAAAAGAAAGAAAGAAAGAAAAGAGTTTTATTCTTTTTTATTTGTTTATTTCTTTGGTTAAAGATTTGATTTTTTTCACAAATAGTAATGGAAAGGAGGAAAAACAGAAAGCATGTGTGTTACTTTTTTTTTCCTGTTTATCCAAGCTGTTTTATGATAAATCATAGTCAAACGAACAGAAAACAAAGAAAATAAAAAGAGAAAGAGAGAGTTTAGAGAGAGAAAGAATTATATAGAATGAGGCAAAAATGTCTTTCTCAATTAATCAGAGCCTTAAATGTGAAAATTTATTAATATTCTCCACCTGCGAATCAATTTGTTGTTTTCCTTCATGTAACTAATATGTACGTTATTATTCTATTTTGACGCCCTTTTTTTTTTTCCTTCTATATTTGCAACTTCTCCCATTCTTTTATTCTTCTTTTTTTTTTTTTTTGGGTTAAAAATTAGAAATTATTTTTTTAAATAAAAAGTTACTTAGGAGCAAGATTTCTATTTATATATATACAAATAAATATTTTAATAAAACTAGAAACTAGAGCAGGGCTTACATTATATAAGAATCTTAAGCAAAATTTTTAAAAACAACAATTCCAAACGGAAATACTATTTATTTTTTCAATTCAATACTATACGTTGAAATGGGAAAGTAATGAATAATTTATTATACCATTCGAAAATAACAAAACAATCTAGCGATCCACTATTTAGCGAGAGTTCTTGCTCACAACGGTCGAGCTATATTAAAAGAACTTGTTAAAAGAAACAGAGAAAGGTGTTGAGTATGACATAAAGTTGTTTACAAAATATTATTTAAATTTTAATGCAATAATTATATTGTTAACGCCACATTATGATGAAGGACATGCATTAGAATTTAAAAAAAAAATAATACTTTATTCTCTTTCATTTAGTTATTATCTAAACTTAGTCTGAGTTATATATTAGATTAAAACTATTTTTAATCTATTTTTACTTGAATTAGGAGTTTTATTTATTTAATATTTTATTTGACTTAGGTCTTCTAATGCGACTAAGATTGATTAGTGTATAAAGAACGCCGATGTACTTGTAATTTCATTGTCGTTTTTTTTTTTAATGTGTATATATAAAAATGTTTTGAATATTCAATTTATCTTGTAGATTGATATTATGATTTAATTTATCTTAGATTTTGCTGGTCAAGTGGCGTATGGATCAAAGTCATATTAGATTAACAATACGGAGAATATCTAATCAAGTAAACTGCCACCGAAGCTGCCAAATAGCTTGCAATCCAAACATAGTGCCAAGTGCAAAGTTGCCAAATTTCTCCCATCATTAAGTGAGCAAAAAAGAATGATGAGCTACAATGCCAAGTGAATCATCTATTAAGGGGGTGTTTCGGGTATATTGTTTCCAAATTTTTTTTTTTTTGTATTTTTTCTCTAATTTTACTGTTTACTTTTTAAAACATTTTCAAAAAACTTAAACTTTAGCGGTCCGTAACTTTATCATTTTAAGTCGAAATGAGATGATTTTTTTTTTCAAATTTCATAGAACTTCAAGAGAAACGAAACAAGATCCATATTACTATTTTTTTTTAAATACATTTCAAGTTTTTATACTTTTTCACTTCAAACAGTTCATTTTCACTAACTGTATATTTCCGAAACTTAAACCATCTCCAACCTCTAAAACATTGTTTCCAAATGTGACTCCAAACGGGCCTTAAGTATTAACGAAGGTTTAATTAAAGAAAACATGAATCCTTATGTCGTTTGTTTTTTAGTCACCACCACCCGGACATTTGTATGTAGAACACACTTGATTTTCTCTACGGACAAAGTATGATTCAAAGATTATAATTGAATATGAAAGAGGTGTTAAGTGTACTCAATCCCTTAGCACAAAAAAAAAGAAAAAAGAAAAAAGCGTACTCAATCTAGGGGTGGCAATTCGTGTCACGTGTCGGATTCGTGTCGTGTTTGAGCCGTGTCGAATTTTTTCTTCCCCAACCCGAACACGACCCACGACACGAAAACGACACGAAACCGCGACTCGAACACGACACGAAACCGTAATGGCTTGACACGAAACAACACGAACTGGACCCGCGACACGAACTTGACCCGCGGCACGAAATTGACCCGCAACCGGAAATGGACACGCGACACGAAATTGACTCGAAATTGACACGCGACACGAAAATTGACCCGAAATAGTGTCCCGAAATTGATCCGAAACTGACACGAAATATTGACACGAACTTGACACGAACTTGACCCGAACTTGACCCGAAACTGACACGAAAACTGACACGAAAAAAACTATTCCAATCCGAACACGACCCGCGAAATTTTCGTGTCAAATTTTCCCAACCCGAACACGACCCGCCACCTATTTTTCCTAACCCGAACCCGCAAAATTCGTGTCGTTTTCGAGTCGTGTTGTCGTGTCGCGACCCGTATTGCCACCCCTAACTTAATCATACATGATTATAGCCTGAACATATTAGAAACAATTTAAAAAAAAACCTCTATATTTATAATATTATGATATCTTGCCCTATACTTTTTTTAATGATAAATGTGTCCTTTATTTTATAGAATTTAGTAAATGACTATTTTACTTTTGAAGTGAGCGATTTTTATATACTTTTTTTTTAAACAAATCTAACAACGTATAATTTTAATTTTTTCACACTAGAAAATACTAATTATAATACTAATTATTTTGATAATTCACCAACAAAACATAATAAAATAATAAGGAAAGGGAATTTATTTGAAAATCACGTCATATCAATATCCAATAAATGTAAAACTCATTATGAATACTCATTTTCCCTTAAAAAAATTACACAAACTAATTTCTAAGAATTATTATATTAATTTCCCAAATATGAAAAAAAAATACAAATATCAATTTCCAACAATTCACAAGCTAATTTCCAAAACATAACCTAATTTCAATACACAATCCACAAAAATCACCAAAAATTATAATTATAAGACTTGGAAAAAAAAAAAAAGAGTGTAATAAGATGTAATTGTTTTTATAGAACCACAAATCTTGAGTTGTTGATTTGTTATTGAAAGGTGTGTACATTTCTTAACCTATCAAAAAGTTAAAGTGTGTACCCTCCATTGCCTTTTATCCTACACCTATACGTTTTTCCTACTTCAAGTGCATGCAACTTTTTGAGAAGGGAATGTCGGTCTCTACCATACATCCCTTTTCTTTGGACCGTCCAGATTAAATCGGACGGTTCAAATGTTGTTGATTTACTATATTTATCATACACCTTACCTCAACACATCCCTCCCACTCAAAATCTTCTCCGTCGCCGGCGATCTTCTCGCCGCCGGCGACCCACCTCCGGCCCCCCAGCCCCGGCCGCCGGCGACCCATTTTCTCTCTCTTCCCCTTTCTCTCTCTTCTCCTCTCCCCCGACGCCGGCGACCCACCTCCGGCCCCTCCACCACCGGTCCCAGCCCCGGCCCCGGCCGCCCGCCCGCCGGCGACCACCCTCTCTCTCTTCTCTTCTCTCCCTCTTCCCCTCTCTCTCTTCCCCTCTCTCTCTCTTCCCCTCTCTCCCGCCGCCCCCCACCCCCAGCCCCCTGATACCCCCCGTGCGCCCCCCCCCCCGGCCTCCCCCCACCCCCCTGCCCCCCCGGCACCCCCCCCCCCCGACGAACCCCCCTCTTTCTCTTCCCCTTTCTCTCTCTTTTCCTCTCTTCTCTCTCTCTCTTCCCTCTTCTCTCTCTTCGCAGGCCGACGGGAGGGGGTGCCGGGGGGGCAGGGGGTGAGGGGTGCACGGGGGAGGGGGGGCTGCACGGGGGGGCCGGGGAGCTGGGGGTGGGGGCCGGGGGTGAGGGGAAGAGAGAGAAAGGGGAAGAGAGAGAGGGAGGTCGCCGGCCGACCGGGGCCGGGGCTGGGACCGATGGTGGAGGGGCCGGAGGTGGGTTGCCGGCGTCGAGGGAGAGGAGAAGAGAGAGAAAGGGGGAAGAGAGAGAAGAAAAGAGAGAGAAAGGGGAAGAGAGAGAAAATGGGTCGCCGGCGTCGGGAGTTGGTCGTCGGCGTCCGTCGCCGGTCTGCGAGAAGATCGCCGGCGACGGAGAAGATTTTGGGTGGGAGGGATTGTGTGAGGTAAGGTGTATGATAAGCATAGTAAATCAACAACATTTGTACCGTCCGATTTAATCTGGACGGTCCAAAGAAAAGGGATGTATGGTAGAGACCCTCAAAGGGTCTCTACCACAGACATTCCCTTTTGAGAAAGTTAAATACCAACTGAAAAAAATACTTTTTTTTTCGATGTAATGTCGAAGTATTTTGTCAAATTGATTTACATTTTTCAGAAGAAAGTTGCAAGATGGATGACCTATGAACTAAATTTTAGTTCCAATAAGTGAACAACAAGAGTTGTGACGTTGCCAACGTACCTTAGATAGGTTGGTTGGGTGCTCATTCTTCTCATTAAATGCTTTGGTTCGAGTTATCACTACTGCGTTGGTCGGGTTATATGGACAATCCACTTCGTAAGAAATCCATATATCACACGGGAGGGAATTCACCTTCCTGAGATTATATGGACATTCCAACCTCTACCCCTATAACCCAATTTTCTTCAAGGAAAAAAAAAAAAAAAGAAAAAGAGTTTGTGACGTCAAAACACTCTTTCCAAGTTCTTGAGCTTTACTTTAATATCCTTAGTTGTATCTGGTAGTTATTAGCAATTAAAATTTGAGACTTTAATTGGAAGATTTAATAACCATTTATGTACTCTTGAAGTATATTTATTTACTTATCATTAAGAACTATGTTTATTTATTTGTTTATTGTAAAGAACTCTTGAATGTCTTTTAAGATAAAATGCGTGTTTAACTGTCACTATTTCATATTTCTCATTAGTAAAATCAAAAGGTACAAAAAAAGGAATATGGCCATTAAAATTAAGGAAAAATTTATGGTAAAAACTTTGCTTTAATTTTATCCTCCATTAATATTATTGTTTTTTATCATTAGATCAACATTTCAACCGTCAATTGACAACCAAAAGTAATTATACACATCACAATATGAATTTTTAATATGAATACTCATATTCCAAAAGATAAAACCGCTACATACTTACCATAAGTTTTGCTTAAAATTAAAAAGAAAAAAGAAAACAAAAGAAAGGAAAAAAGAATGTGGATATCAATCACCACCAACTGCTACGCGTAGAAGGCCAAGTTTCATGACCAACTTCTCACCAAATTCATATTCCAAACGTGTCGTAATCAATTCAACAACCAAGGGAAAAAGAAGAGCCTCTCTGATGATCCCCAAATAAAAAAAATAAATTAATTAATTAAAGATAAAAAATGATGAAAAAACAAGTGCTCTGATATTTCGTCAAAGAGAACAAGTGCTCTGTGGGCCCCATCAAATTTCTTCTTACCCCTGTAATTAATTTATTATATTCTAAAAAAGAAGGAATAATATGTATCGGAAAAGAAAAACAAAAAAATCTTGTAAAACTTTTACAATGAGATATTTTTATTTACCGTGTGTTAAATCTGATAAAAGTTATACTTAAAAGTTAAACAAAAAATGAAAAAATAAACAAAATTACGGGTTACATTTTTTAAAATATTTTGATTAAAAATGAGTAATGTTTAGAAATGTCCATTTGGTTAAAAAAGGAACAGTCTAGAGTTAAAAAAAAAAAAAAAGAACTTGAATTGTGTTTCAAAAAGAAATAACAATATAGATCATGTTTCGTTTCTCTAATCATTCTATATAATTAAAAAAATTTCTTTTTGATTTAAAATAAAAAAATAACGTATTTAGATATATAAATAGTGATTTTAATGTATTTTGAAAAAAAGACAAAAAGAGATTTAGAAAACTTTAAACGTGAATGGAAATTCCAAACGGGTCCTAATAGAACAAGAAAGAGATAAAACAAGTCAAAACAAAGCTCTCTCCATAATTTATTTATTTATTTATATTTATTTTTTTTGCTTCATCACCTACTAAAGAATTATCTAAATAAAAATATGGATGACGGTATAACTACACAAAATCATGTCATAAAGTCCCCTTAAATAAAATAAAATAAAAAGATGTCATACAAGTGACAAGTCCACAAATGGAGCAGCAACAACACCAGAATAGTGGGTCCCACCATTTCTCGATCACTCTCTCTCTCTCTCTCTCTCTCTCTCTCTTTTTAATCTCATAGAAAGTTGCCATCTCACCAACCCCGGACAGGCCTTGGTGGGCGGCCCACCCACCAACCCCGGTTCAACCGGTCTCACCCCCAACCCGTTTATATATCTCCCCTATCTCCCTTGTTCTTTCTCAATTCAGGCCCTGACTTTCACTTGTCCATCTCTGAAAGACTCCAAAAAACACAAACTTCAAAAAAGCAAAAAACAAAAAAACCTCAAAAAAAGAAAACAGAGAAAAAAATGGCAACCAACGGTGATGGAAAGCAAAACGAGGCCGGCAGACACCAGGAGGTCGGCCACAAGAGCCTTCTCCAAAGCGATGCTCTTTACCAGGTATATCACCATTCACTCACGCATATACACACACACATATATGTATACATGTTTATATACATATATGTATACAGTTATGTTTCTGATATATCGTTGGGCTTTGGATTTTGTAGTATATTCTGGATACTAGTGTGTACCCAAGAGAGCCAGAGGCAATGAAGGAGCTGAGGGAGATTACCGCAAAGCATCCATGGTAGGAGATCTAAGTACTGTTATATTGTGTGTGTGTGTGTGTGTGTGTGTGTGTATGTATGTATACATGTATATTTCGTTTTCTGTTTTCGGGTTTTGTGACTTGGTGTTGGCAAAATTGAACAAACAGGAACATCATGACTACATCGGCCGACGAAGGGCAATTCCTGAACATGCTTCTGAAGCTCATCAATGCCAAGAACACCATGGAGATCGGCGTCTACACCGGTTACTCCCTCCTCGCCACCGCCCTCGCTCTTCCCGACGACGGAAAAGTGAGTCGAATTGGAAATATCTAACATAGTATCAGAGCATGAGTTTTCAGAGTTTTTGACTCGGAGTTGACTAGACTTTTGAAATGAATTTTGATTAATTAATTTTGTTGCAACAGATTTTGGCTATGGACATAAACAGGGAGAATTACGAACTCGGTCTTCCGGTTATCGAAAAGGCCGGCCTTGCCCACAAGATTGACTTCAGAGAAGGCCCTGCTCTCCCTGCTCTTGATCAGATGATTGAAGATGTAAGAACAGTTAATTAATAAATCTTTTACTATTTTACAAATATTTAGGGTGAATTTGGTTTGGAATTGTCAGATTAAAATATAAATTAAAAAAAAAATAAAACTGACCGTTACTAACCGAACAATGTTTAGGGATAAATTTGGTTCAAAATGATTAAATAAAAATATATTTTCTTTGAACCGATTGTCATTAACCGAACCTATTATATGTATCAAATCGATCTGATTTATAAAGATAATTTCATTTATCCTTGTATTTTTAATGAATAATTGTGTTGGATGAACTATAGGGGAAGTACCATGGAACATTTGACTTCATCTTTGTGGACGCTGACAAGGACAACTATTTGAACTACCACAAGAGGCTGATCGAGTTGGTCAAGGTCGGGGGCGTGATCGGCTATGACAATACCCTTTGGAATGGCTCCGTGGTGGCACCACCGGATGCGCCGCTCCGCAAGTACGTTAGGTACTACAGGGACTTCGTGCTCGAGCTCAACAAGGCGCTCGCCGCCGACCCAAGAATTGAGATTTGCATGCTTCCTGTTGGTGATGGAATCACCATTTGCCGTCGGCTTAGCTAAATGATCAAACCTGAACCCTCGGTCAACCGGTGGTTCACCATCGGTCAACCGGTTGTTGCCCTATTGAAGCAAAATCAAATATATATTTTTTCTACGAGAAATTTTTTTTTTTTTCATCATTTCACCTCGTCTTTCTTTTTTTTTTTTTTTTTTTTTCTGTGCATTAAATTGTATTCGGCATGAAAAAAAAAATGGACGTACTATGTCATGCTGAACTATATATATAATGTGCTAATTTGGTTTATTTCAAGAATCCTTTTGATAATAATTTTGTGAATGATTTCATTTAAAGCTACATTCTCTCTCTTGTCCTAACAACTTTCCTTCGTTGGGGGTTAACGTGTAATCCACTTTATCATCATTGCTAAAAACGATTATGATTTTGAAAATCCCCAACTAAATCCAACTTAACTTGCTATTACCGCTATATTTAATTGTGTAGTTAGTATTTTCTTAATCCGTAACACGTATGTATGAATTAATTACACAACAGTAGAAGCCTAACTTAGACCATATTTATACATGTGAATACATTAACATATATATATATATGCATAATTTAATAAGGATCACAAAATATGTATAAGCAAGCCATGTTTTTGTTGAGTTGAGGACACGACTTTTTCATAGTTTAATTAAGAAGTATGATGAGTGGCTCACCACAATTGTTATATATATATATATATATATATATATATATGTATATATGTGTGTGTATATATATATATTATATAACATGTCAATATTGGGTAGTAAGAGGGGGCCGCCATTCATTCACCAACCGCACAACCAAAAGCATACATTTCTTCTGTTCTCTTCCTTGTATTTTTAATTTTTTCTCTTAATCTGGAAGAAATCTATGCCCTTATAATACTACAAATTTTAACATTACGATTTCGATCCCAAGAAAATCATAAAGAGAAAGTTAAGTGAATGGTCATGTTTTGAGTACTTTCTTATAATTTTACTCACTCTAATATTAAAGTTAATAATTATGATGGGCATGAATATAAGAAGATATCAAATTTATGGTATTCTTATATATAATAAGTGGTTTTAATGGTGCAGTTCAAAGAATTCTCTTATAAAAATTCAGTCCAAAGGTCCAACGATGGTTATAAAGTGATTGTGACAATACAATTCAAAAAATATTTTATAAAATTCAATCCATTCAAAACAGGCTATTCAATTTAAATCCTACAGATATGATTAATAGTCCTATCAAATCTTATATAAGAACAACTTACGATAATAATCTCTCTTTTATATGACTAAAAAACATCTCCTATCTTATTATGTGTATATGTACAAATAATTTAGTTGATGTATCATTTTTGTAACTCAATATATATATATATATATATATATATGCATATAATTGCATGTGGAGAGTTGGTGGGTAACTTTGCGTGAGGGTTAATGTTTCTATAGCCATAACGTTTGCTTGCTATAACAGATTGGCCTCCTTGGCCATATTGTTTAGGATTGCTTGTGCTTGTGAGTGAATCTGTATCTCCAATTCTCAATATATGTAATAATTTTGATGGAAAACAAGCATGGGAAACTTCAATCTAATAATGGCTCCATGAGGGTTTTTTTTTTTTTTTTTTTTTTTTTTTTTTTTTTTTGTGTGGAAATTTTGATAGAAGTACTATGCATCGAAAACTTCTATATAATGGTTACTATATAAACTTTTTAATTTAATTTTCTAGTTATTTATATTTTAGGGCTTGTTTGGTGAAATAGTTCAACTCAAACTAAACTGTACTTTTTCATATCAGTTTTTGTCTTTTTTTGAAAAGTCAATAAAAATTATAGGGAGAATCTGTGGTAGAGACCTTAGAAAGGTCTCTACCGGTAGAGCCCTTTTTTAGACCGTTAAGATCAATCGAACGGTTAAAACGTTGATGGTGTACGATATTTATCGTACACCTTACCTCACATAATCCTTCTCACCCAAACTCTTCTCCGTCGCCGGCAATCTTCTCCGCCGCCGGCGACGGACGCCGGCGACTCACTCCGACGCCGGCGAACCACCTCCGGCCTCCCCAGCCCCGGCCGCCGGCGACCCCATTTTCTCTCTCTTCCCCTTTCTCTCTCTTTCTTCTCTCTTCCCCTCTCTCTTCCCCTTTCTCTCTCTTCTCCTCTCCCCCGACGCTGGCGACCCAACTCCGACCACTCCGGCCCCTCCACCACCGGGTCCTATCCTCGGCCGGCCGGCCGCCGGCGACCTCCGTCTCTCTCTTCCCCTTTCTTCTCTCTCTTCTCTCTCTCCCTCTTCCCCTCTCTCTTCCCCCCCTTTCTCTCTCTTCCCCTCTCTCCATCCCAGCCGCCCCCCACCCCCAGCCCCCCCGATACCCCCCAGCCTCCCCCCACCCCCCTTGCCCCCCCGGCACCCCCCCCCCACCGACGACCCACCGCCCCTCTTTCCTCTTTCCCCTTCCTCCTCTCTCGTCTTCCTCCTCTTCTCTTCTCTCTCTTCCCGCTTCTCTCTCTCTCTTCCCTCTTCTCTCTCTTCGCGGGTCGACGGGAGGGGGTGCCGGGGGGGGGAGGGGGGTGGGGGGTGCACGGGGGAGGGGGGGCTGCACGGGGGGGCCGGGGGCTGGGGGTGGGGGCCGGGGTGAGGGGCGGCGGGAGTGAGGGGAAGAGAGAGAAAGGGGAAGAGAGAGAGGGGAAGAGGGAGAGAAGAGAAGAGAGGAGAAAGGGGAAGAGAAAGAGGGAGGTCGCCGGCGGGCGGCCGGCCGGCAGGGACCGGGACTGGGACCGGTGGTGGAGGGCCGGAGGGGGGTCGCCGGCGTCGGGGGAGAGGAGAAGAGAGAGAAAGGGGAAGAGAGAGAAGAAAAGAGAGAGAAAATGGTCGCCGGTCGCCGGCGTCCGGGGCTGGGGGCCGGAGGGGGTCACCGGCGTCGGTTGCCGGCGGCGAGAGATCGCCGGCGACGGAGAAGAGTTTGGGTGGGAAGGATTGTGTGAGGTAAGGTGTATGATAAACATAGTAAATCAATAACATTTTAACCGTCCGATTCAATCGGACGGTCCAAAAAGAAAGGGATGTATGGTAGAGACCCTTTGAGGGTCTCTACCACAGCCATACCCAAAATTATAACTAGTTTTTAAAAAGTCAACCAACTTAAATTTAAAAATTTCAACTCAAATCGTTTCACCAAACAGACTCTTAGATTTAATATGGATTGAGAAAAGTAATCTTGGTATTTTTAAAAATTAATTGGTTCATGAGGTATTTTGTGTATCAATGAATTAAATTGTGTCTGTTTAAAATTAAACCTATCCTTGACAGTTACAAAACTTTTAATTAAATGGTCAATTAGGCCGTTTTGAACGTTACCATGCTAGATTTTTTTTTATTTTTTTTGGGAAACTCTAAAGAACTATGAATTTTATTCACGAGGATGTTTCAAGATTTTAAAATCATTCTATAAATCCACCTTTTTTAATAAGTCAAAAAAAATGTGGGTTTACCAAATTGATTTAATAAAAAAAAATTGCTAACACAATTTTACGCCACTGATTTATACATGTTCATTACGTCATTTGAATAATGTAACTCAAGACTCGAGATAACAAGTCACAAATCTTCTTGAAAGAAAATTGCAACTTATAACGTTGTTTTATAAGAAAAAAACATTGAACAATAAACGACTTGGAAAAAATAGATAACATAATTCTTCCTTATCGTATTAAATTATATTTGTGCTACTAATCTTACAAGAATCGGATAACATAAGTATTAAATATAAATTGCAAAATTGTTACTCAATAATGTTACAAGGTCAACTGTTGGTCTAACTTTTCAATTTCTAATTATCTATTCCGCTATTGAATTGACAAAATCAATCCCGTAAAAGACTATTTTTTTTTTTTTTTACCACGATGAACCAGTTACTTACAATTATAATCTTATATAACCAATTGTCTTTCAATATACAGCAGTGGAGTCCATCTATTGTTTCAATAGAGGCACATATTAGATGATAAAATTTTTAAAGTGACTTTTATATATATATATATATATATAATCAATTTTTGGTGGATGAAATGAGAAAAATATAAAGTATTTAAAATAAAATTTAAAAAAAAAAAAAAAAAAAGAAAGATTACTGGAGCAGAAACCCTCCCGTCACACGAACGTGAGACCTGCGGGACATTAGTGAGACCTGCGGGACATTAGAATTCCTCTATATTTATGCATTACGTTTTTTTTTTTTTTTTTTTTTTTTTTTTTTTTTTTTAAGGAATGCGCAACATCCTTTTTCAGATAATTCAACTTGTAACATGGATCGTTAAGGAATATTGCGAGTACTATTCTGGAAGGTGAATTATAATTTATTACTTTTTGTGATTGGTCATATCAGAAAATCTGATAAACCCAATCCTGATTAGTGTGTCCTCAATATTAAAACTTTACAGCCACATGAATGATTTGTTCTCAGATTGAACTGTCCATGAATTTATAATAACTCTTTCAACAAAAAAAAAAATATATAAATAATAATTCATTCCACTTAGCACCTTATTTATTTATTTGGTTCTTGACTTCATGGTTGTAAGCCAGATCACAGATGCATATACATAATCTAATTGGTGCGGGCCTGCAAGCTAGCTCCAGATTTGCTTTGGTGATCTTTTGGATATTGCAGCTTTAGCCCATTAATTAGCCTAATTCGACAAGCTATCTCAATTTTCAGCCAGGAAAAAAGACTATAAAAAAGGGATATTTAGCATGGATGTCCCCTAAAATTATTATTTTTGACAAGTTGTCTCTCAACCTTTTAATTTTAATAATTTATCCATAAACTTTGTTAATTGTTGCAATGTCCCCTATTTAGTTAATTATACATTAAATTAAGGATTTGAATTTGGAAGATTTTGCATCAAGGTTTGTATTATATTTGCATTATGATCCTCACATGAGGCTTACGTAGACTTTTGTGACTAATTTAATGGAAAATTAATTCATATGGGGTACATTCAATAATTTAGCAAGTTCAAAGGTAAATTTTCAAAATCAAAAATTTAGGGATCAAGTTGTTAAAATGTGTCAAGTTTAGAGAACGTCAATGTTAAATACTCAAAAAAAAAAAAAAAAAAATCTTGATCATAGGTTACGGAAAAAGTTCTCTCCATCCAAACTAACTGCTAACTAAACTTAAGGAAAAGAGTTTAACGAAACCGAAAAATTAAAGCATCAAAGAGAGCTTTCATTGTAAGAATTAATTTTTTAATTAATTAATGTAATAATTAAAGTTTTAGCAATTGAATTAACTTTTTAACAGTATAATATATGAGTATATACGTTAAAAATTTACAGAGCGCAACACATAACTATTCTAATCCAAAGATATATCATTAATCTATCGACTAAAACTACAGTTTTTACTAGTAATGAAAAATTAACAGTTCCTATATAAAAATTCCTTTATATCTAATAGAAGAGGTCAAAGTTTGAAAAGAAAAAGGAAAAAAAAAATGTATGATGAGGTTTTATAATTATTGTTTCAATTTAAGTTATTCTTCCATGCCCTTGAAAAATATTTATATATCCATTCTCTAATATATATATATATATATATATATATATATTATAAATGTTGTGTGTGTGTCTCCCCGACTATGACCCGCTAACAATGTCTCCTTTAGTCAACGGTACCTAAACAAGTGAATTTGGTTTGTTGCAAATAGATAAGATCAAAGCAGATTCACATAAAACTATTTTACATTTACTAAAGCAATATCATTTAAACTCTACAAACCTTAGAAAATCTTACAATCAAAGAATCCAAAGAAAAATAAAAGGAATAATTAAAAAAAAAAAAGACAAGAGAAAAGAAAAAAATAAAGTAGAGGAAGAAGACAGAGGGGGATGAATCCGAAAATGCAAAAAAAATGATTGGTGATAAATCCCAAGCACTCATCCAAAAACGCTGTTAGTCGCCCCCACAGAAACACTAGCATATTGTCTCCTTCTCTTGTTTTAGTTTGCAGGTGCGGATTTCAGCCAAAATAAAAATAAAAATAAATAATAATTAAAAAAAACTTAAACAAAAACACGAGACACAAAACACAAAACACAAAACAATTCAAGCAACAGAGAGAGAGAGAGAGAGAGAGAGAGAAACAATATAATGGACAAATTGGAATGAATGGTGGTATTGAAGGAAACGAAGTTGTCATACATTGAAGGAACAAGTTACACATGACATGTGATTCCTAATTATCGATATAAAGGAGAAAAAGTCTATTGCACTTCGATTTTATGTACGAGCAGATAAGATTTTCATAAGGACACATCTGGTTGAGAGTTATATATAAAAATTTATTATTTGAGTTGTGATGTTAACTTATATCTAAACGGACTCTCTTATTATTTGATGTGCAAATGCCTCTACTAAACATCTGTGTATATGAACCAATTATTTATGGATTTCAGCTTTGATGCGGTCTGACTCTGAGTCGGTCTATTTGATACAATTGGTTACTTTAAAACTTTTTTTTTCCCCAAATACAAGCTTAAGACCCTTCTTCCTAAAGAAAACTTTAATGCACTATTTATCTACTTATATTAGATAACCTTATTAGAGAAAATTTCAAAAAAAAAAAAAAAAAACACACACACACACACAAATAAATATATAGCTATAGGAGGAAAATAACTTATAGGAGTTTTTGAAATGAAATTTATGCATGTGCTGATGCTTATCTCCAAAAAGTTTGTCATAACATCAAATATTGTTTAATTTAGCAAAGTCAGATAATAAATCTGTTGAAAAGGAAGAAAATTATGTCTACCAATATACGAAAGGTACATAAATCATAGAAACAAGAAAGAATGAAAAAAAAAAATCACATGAATAGTTGACAGTAGATAACATGGGAACTTTAAAGGATATGAGGCTAATAAATACATGTTAAAGTTTGGTGGGACACGAAAGGATGAAGATTTTGGAGAGAGAGTGGAAGAGGAGAGGGCGAGGATGCACGAGATTTTGACTTTTGAGGTCCAAGATGACATGAGCACCAACTAGATTTTGATAGATCAAAGAAGAGTATGAGGAACCTGCGAGGGGCGGTGAAGACAGGGCCGATAACGACGGCGACGGTGACAAAACAACCTTAGATGACACAAACTTGACCCGTGGTAATCAGGTGCGTTGCTCTTCAAGAAGATTGGCTAAAATTTGTGGTGGGTTGAACGAACAATCAAGGACGACTTCAACGTGGATGACCGGTCCGGCTATGTGATCAACAATAGATGGTGGGGATGAGTATGAACAAGATATAGCTCGCGGGATTAAGTGAAAGAGTACTAGCCTACTAGGAATGGAATTAGGGGTGGGAAATGTTGGCTATTCCCACATCCGCGGGTGATGGAATTGGAATATGCTAAATTTATGTGAACTGAGATATTTACAATTCGAAGTCAAACCAGAATCGAACGATTGTTCTAGAGGGATGCTGACCTAGTCGAGATGTTGAAGTGTTTTGATACACTTACTAATGCCCATCACCATTATTCGTTAAGTAAAGAAAAAAAAAAAAGAACCGAACGATCGTCGGTTAAACAAATGAAAACAACTACCTATTGTGCGATCAATTTTGGTTTTGCGGGAACCAAATGATCCTGTATGAGCACGGAATAACACCCTTACTATTAACATTGTTTTTTGTTCTGTAAGATCAAAGTTTGTGTGTATATATTGAAGGCGAGGTGTTAATATACACTAATTTACACTTGTAGATTGATCATTTTGATAGCCTCTAATCTATAAATAATGGGGACGACTTTCTTCAAAATTCTAATCTTAAAGCCATGGAAGTTTGGCGTAGTTGGTAGGTTCAACTTGCAAGAAATCGCAACGTCCGGCATCCCAACACCCCGAGACAGGCAGTTGATCAAACCCAAGACAGATCATCGAGGCACTACACCATTGCCATTCTTGAATCTAATAAATTTGATTAATTTTCGCATGCTAATTAAAGAATTGCATGGAGAAAGAAGACGATCTAAAAGACAAATCTGACAGAACTACTACTACTCAAATTGACCAGCAAGTCGCTACTTGATAAGTAACGATCGCAATCTTCCGTGCTAACTCACTCTGGAGGACAACTCCACGAAATTTTTTCTGATTCCAGGCGGAGTCCCAAGTTAAGATTGGGGCATTACATACATACAAGCCCACAAGGATAACTTGCGTGCTAACTCTCATTCTCATTGTAAAGGAAAACAACCTATCCGAGTTGGCGTGTCTAAAATATACCTAGAATCACTTCAAAAACTCCCTTCTTGGAGAGAGGAGGGAGGGAGGGGGGGGAAGGGGACAAAAAGTTTCAAATCAATACGAATGCTAAAATAGAGAGAGAGAGAGAGAGAGAGAGAGAGAGAATATCTTGCGTTATCGGGTTGATGCAACAAGAACAAGTATCAAACACTTCGAATGTTAAATCATCAAAAAAACCACACCAAGATACCAAACCTACACATTTAGCTTACCTTTGTTCAACCTCTCAAGTACAATGTGGATCAACAATTCAGAAAATTTTGGTTATGACTTATGAAATCCAAGTGATAACAAGAAAGGAAATGAAATAACATAATATGCACACATATTACAAAGACATTCTTCATAAGAGGGGCAGAAAATATTTCGTTTAAGAGACGACACCATTCAATAAACAAACACTGGTTTTTGGGAAACAAGGAAAGAGCCAACCAACAAAATAGATCAATATACCAAAGCCAAGTACCAAGTATGATATCCAAATGGAATATTAGTATGGTAAAGATAAACAGATTAATTTCCTAGAATTCGTGAAATATAAGATCAGTTGCCACCACAAAGACTACATGTGCCCTTACAGAAGTGAAGTGTACTCGACACTATGGGTAACACACAAAATACAGAAATCAAATGACGCAGTTTTGTTGAATAGAATCAATTTCGTACTAAACAAACTTGTTAAGTGAATCTAATGCGATAAATTTGCTGGTTAAATTCAATTTCTGTACAGAACAACTCATTTTTTAACTTCAACAGCTCAAAACCAACTAATCTTTAGCTTAATATAGGCAAAACAAATTAAAACAAAAACCTCTTAATATCCAGAATGTCCACGCATGACAGAACGCAAATTCGATCCAAACATCAATGCAGAACCGATTCATAATGCAGTGCTAAACCAAACCAAGTAGACTACTAATAAAAAACAGTACACTTTTTATATTCAACATATCAAATGATCATTGTCACAAGAAACTGCTAAGAATATCACTAAACAAAACCGAAAAAAACTTGCAAATTCATCTCCATCTAACAATAGCGAGGCAAAGCATAACTATTGTATTCTCATATCATAAACACATTAACAAACAACAAATGCCAATTAAAAAACACATAATTATTGGCATAAACCGAATCATTTGCAACAAAACAAATGATAAATATTGGCATAAAGAGATTTATATACCCTTTTTCATAATAATATGGCAGACTAAAACTACCAGCTGAGACCGAAAACAGCACCATGAAAAACAATGCCTATAAGAGACATAGACCAAACATTTAAATCTCTTCACTCTACTGAGAATTATCTAAAATTTTCAACCATTCGATTAATAGAAATCATAGTACTATTGCATTGATCAGAAATTAAACAGACTATAAGTCTCCATAATCAAAATTCCAAAAAATTAAGGCAAAAATAACTCCATAACCATTCAATTCAGGTCCTTAACACTAAAAACCACAATCTGAAAAGCATAAATAAAGCAGTAACCAACAAAAAAGAAAAAAAAAAACTCTCCTTTCTCGGCGTTTCGAACCGATCAACGGTAGGACTTCTGGAATCTGGCGCGAGCACCGCGACCACCAAACTTCTTGGGCTCGCAGCGGCGGGGATCGGCGACGAGGAGAGTCCGGTCGTACCTGACGAGGATGTCCTTGATCTCCTTCTTGCTCTGCTCGTCGACGAACTTCTGGTAGAAGGCGACGAGGGCCTTGGCGATGCTCTGGCGAATGGCGTAGATCTGGGAGGTGTGACCGCCGCCCTTGACGCGGATGCGCATGTCGACGCCGGCGAAGCGGTGGCGGCCGAGAAGGAGGATGGGCTCGTAGGCCTTGAAGCGGAGGATCTCCGGCTCCACGAGCTCGATCGGGCAGCCGTTGATCTTGATCAGACCGCGGCCGCGCTTGCAGTAGGTCACCGCCACGGCGGTCTTCTTCCGGCCGAAGCACTGCACGGATTCGATTGGAGGCGCCGCCATTGTTGCTTGCTGCTGCTAGGGTTTCGGAGGAGTTGAACGACGACGACGAAGACGGAAAAACCCTAATTCCTTAGGTCTCTGTGAGTGAGAGGTGAAAATGGCGCTCGAGTGTGAATATTTATATGACGATTGTTTAGGGTTTTCGATGCGGGATATAAATGGCCTTGGTTTTGTTGGTTAATTACAATATCAGCCCTTCTTCAATTGTGAGCATTTGGGCCTAAATTGTTTTATTTTAATCAGTCCATTTGATTTTAGTGGTTCGCATTGGCCCATGTGAGGCTTCGTGCAAATCCTCTTGAGCACAATTGAGCCCACTATTTGCAAAATAGAATATGTTTTAATCAATTTTTCAATTTTAGAAAAGTGGAGAAACAACACTTTTTTGCATATGCTTAGGATGTTAGTCTCAAATAAATATCGGTCTGAATTTTTATCATTCTAAACGATTTTTATGTTCAGCCCATGCAGAAGTGGATGAGTTGGCACGTGAAGTATCATTAAAGATTTTACCAATCAAAAGATTAGAGGTTCGAATCCCCCTACCTCCTTAAAACCCTACATGCGTAGTGTTTCGAAACGGAAAATGACGGAACCACTACTAAATTCTTTATTCAACAAAAAAAATATTAAGCAAACAATTTTTATGTTTGAGCAAACACTGGAAAAATTAACAATTTTTATATTAAATTAACAATTTACTCTTGAACTCAATTGCACTATGTTACTCTCTCTCTCTCTCTCTCTCTCATTTCTTTCCTTTTGAATCTCTCTCTCTCTCTCTCACTCCACCCCCCGCTCCTCCCTCTACCCTCTCTCCCTCCTCTATCTCTTGGCCCTCATCTCTTTCCCCTCTCTCCCCCCACCCTTCTCACTCCTCTCACCCGCTCTCTCTCTCCATCTTTCTTTGCTACAAGCTTTGTCCTTGACGAGTTGGCGTCGCAGATCAGAGATCTACGACGAGCTTGTCCTCGCAATCTCACTGCAGCCATCTCGATCTTAGCAGAGATTTGGACTTTGTAATATTCGCAATCTCCCATGATGGTTGTCTCGGCATTCTCCAGCGACGTTCTCGATGATCTCCAGTAGCAGTCTTGGCGATCTCTAGCAGCAGCCATCTCATCAGAAGATTCGATCTTTGGAGATCTAGCCGATAACGGTGGCGTTTTCAGCCAACAACGACAATCTCGGTCTGAAGCCTCTAATGGCGACTATGTTTTCATTACCAAAGACCAATGTTGGTTACCAAAAGTATTCTGGTAGAATACCAAAAGTTTTTTATTTTTTATTTTTTATGGTAATACTCTCTGATATTCATAGACCGGTGCCAACGAACAGGGACCGTTGGTGAGTACTGTTGACTTCCGGTCGTTGGACTGTAACAACAATATAACAAAATACCTTTCTGACTAGATGGGAGTAATTTTAGAAAGATATTTTATGTTCGTTTTTTACTTGGATTATACTAATTACAAATTCTGAAACTAATATAGATGAGACAATTTTAAAAAGAAGTGATCTTTTTTGGACGATTCTCAAAATCACCAAAATTTTTAACAATGTTCTTTCCTGTTAAAATGTAAATTTACTATTTAAACTGTGGGTTTAAAATTACTATCTAAATGATCCCTTAGTTTTGTGTTCTTTCACTCGTTAGTAATTTGGGTGAAAGGAAGTAAATTTTATAACAAATAGTTGAAGTAAATAGAAGGTTGTAAAAAATATTTGGAGTAAGCATAAGCAAATAACAAATTTGTTAGGTAAATACTTAGATTATTTACCTAATAAAATTTTTATTAATAAAATATATTATTTACCTATAAAATTTATTACTTAGTTTTATTTACTCCAAATATTTTGAAATCATACTATTTACTTCCTTTTAATTTGATAAAAAAAATATTATTTATTGCAATTTTCGTAGTTATAAGCTATGATTATTAAAGCCATTTGGTCACCTATTGTATAGTAAAGTTTAGCAAGTGGCCACCAATAACCAACAAAGGTCAGAGATCCTTAAAAAAGGTCAACGAATTATTATATGTAAGTAAGAAAAATAAACATGATTATTGATATCATCTAGTCCTCTAATACCTTCATCAATATGGATAAATCTTAGGTCTTATCAATGAATTCAAAAGATTATAATCCAATTATACTTAAATAATAAGTTCAGTTTTTATTATATTACATACTTAACTCACATAATCTTTTAGCTGGGCAGAGAGTCTTGCACTCTTTGTCGGAAGGAAAGAAAATAGGATGAAGAGAAATTTTATAAATAATGAAAAATCAAAATGATGAAAAGAAAATTAGTTTTTCTCTATATTATTTGGTAGAAATGAAGGGAAAAAAAAAGATAATAAATTTATGTAATTACTATATATTTCTGGTATATATTATCTTAATTTTAAAAAACAACTAAAAAATAATTTTAATAATCATCAAGTGAATTTATATTTTACCCCACCATTTTTATCTATTCTATTTTTCTTTTCCGTCTCTTTTCCTTTTTATCAAACATTAATTGTTAAGGACGTTTTTGTACTTTAAAGTTTTTTGAAAAGATTAAAATTTATGGGCCCACAATAACTTTTGGATTTTTTAGTTTTAAATTAAGATAAATTATTTATTTAGTTCCTAAACTTATTTTCATAGTTAGAATGTGTCTAAATTTTTAAAATATTACAATAATAGTCATTTTTGTCAATTTTTGAACGGAATTTGTTAGTAATTTAATCAAAAAGTGGTGCTAACTAAGGATTTCATTAAAAAATTTATGAAAATGACTACTGTAATAACGTTTTTAATAATTTATGGTCATTCCAGCAACGAAAAAAAAAAAAAGAATACCACTAAACTATTAAAATGTTGGTACAATAGTCATTTATCTTAATTTTTAAATGAAATCTGTTAGTAATTTGGTCAAAAAATAATAACTAACTAACGGATTTCGTCTAAAATTAACGTAAATAACTATTATAGTAATATTTTAGTAGTTTAAAGGCATTTCAGTTATGAAAAAAAAGTTTATGAACCAATTTAGTAATTTATCCTTTAATTATACTTTGTTTAAATTTTTTATATAATTAACATAAAATGGGAGTGTTTGGTGTGTAAGTTTGAGTTAAGATTTGTAAGTTTAAATAGTAAATTTTTTTGAATTTTTTTGAATTTTCAGAAAAGGCAAACAACTTTTTGGGGAAAAAGACAAAAAACATGATGAAAAAGTACAATTTAGTTTTAAACTAAACTTTTTACCAAACAAGGCCTAGTGAAGTTTTGGTATTTCAAAAAATTTAACCAATTAAGGCCTTGTTTGGTGTGGTAAGTTTGAGTTAAGATTTTTAAGTTTAGTTTGAGTTAAAATAAGTTTAGTTTAAAAGGTGAGTGTTTTGGTAAAAAGTTTGAGATAAAAGTTTAGTTTGAGTTGATTGTTTGGTATAAAAAGTTTAAGTTAAAAAGTTTAAAAAAAACAAGGGCCCTGTTTGGATGTTTAAAAATTGAGTTAACCAATTTTTTTGCCTTTTGTGTTTGGTAACTTATCTAAACTCGAACTAAATGGAATTTTTTCACCTTAACTTCTGTCTTTTTTCAAAAAATCAACAAAATTTATTTATTTTATTGAAGAAAATTATAATCAAACTACTCAGAACTGAAAATTTTCATTTATCCTCAATTTAACATTCTATTATAGGTTATATTAACGCAAAATGTCACGATTAACAATTTTAATCTATAACACCAATCAACTTACGTCATCGAAATATTTTGTGAAATTACTTAAATAGCCGTAAAATGCACCCACCATCAGTATGTAGTAGGATTGAAGGACACCCCCAAATACTGTTTTCGTCCATCCAAACGAGTTTTTTTTTTTTTTTTTTTTTCCTTCTCCCTATGTTTGCTCACAGACCCACTGACTTCATTGTCATTATGTCCATAGTTGGTGTACTTTTTTCCTTGATAAACTGCCTTCTTCAAACCCATGATTTTGTGGTTCTCTCTGTATCCATGAATCTCTCTACTCGTTCTCTCTCGCTATCTCTCTCTCTCCCTGTCTCCACGGCCACACCACAAGAGGTCAATTAAAATCGGAGACGAGGAGAGATAACTCCCCAACGTTGACGTCGACCTCCAAGTCACCCTCACCGCGCTCACCATGGTCGCGATGGGGCGGATCGTCACCTCCAAACGCGCCCTGCCATAGTGCCATAGATGTATGGTTTTTATTTTTCCTAAATTCTCAATATTCCCTATGTTGCAGGTCGAGGCCAGCCATTGAAGCCGGCGGCCGGCATCGTCACTTTGGTTTTTTTTGTTAAAAATTTTTTCGTTTGCGAATCCGGTTGTTCGTTGCCTTCTACTCCAATTTTTTTTTTTCTTAAATGTTCATATTCCCAGAGAGAACCAAAACCGAAGGCAAGACGAAAACCAAAATCCGAGAGAGGAGAGGAGAAGTTTAAAACCGTGTGTGTTGGGGAGGGTTCATCAACTAGAGAGAGAAACTAGAGAGAGAAAGGAAAAAATTGTAACTCACAAATGGTGTTGGTCTGAACGCCAATAGTGAACCAAGCTCGGGTTACTGTATAACGTTCCAATTCATGGTTCAAACTAAACTGTAGCCCCAAACCTAAGTTCAGTTTGAACTGATGGACATGAGTCTGAACTCATGTCCCAAACAGGGCCTAAATATTTTTTATATTATTTTTAAACTTATGGGATAATTTAAAAGGGGGGGTCTACGGTAGACGCACTCCGACGCCCCCATTCCACCCAAAATCTTCTTCGTCGCCGGCGACGCACTCCGACGCCGGCGACTCACCCCCAACTCTGGCGACCCACCCCCGGCCTCCCACCCACCGGCCGCCGGTGGTCCGGCGACTCTTCCCTTTCTCTCTCTTCCTCTCTCTCTCTTCCCCTTTCTCTCTCTTCTCTCTCTCCTGCGGCCCCCCCACCGCCGGCCCCAGCCCCGGCCGCCGGCGACCCCACCCCTTTCTCTCTATTCTCTTCTCTCTCTCTTCTCCCGCGACCCCCAGCCCAGCCCCAGCCCCAGCCAACCACCCACCCCCAACCACCGGCCCAGCCCGGCGGCCGCCCCCATCCCCTCTCTCTCTTCCCCCTTTCTTTCTCTCTTTCTTCTCTTCTTCTCTCCCCTCTCTATTCCCCTTTCGCCGGGGTGGCTGGGAGGGCTGGGGGGGCGGGGGCCGGGGCTGGGTGGGGGGGGCGGGCGGGGGGGGGGGCAGCAGGGGCGGCAGGAGCTGGGGCCGGGGCTGGGTGGGGGGGGGGGGGGGGTCGCTGGAGAAGAGAGAGGAAAGGGGGAAGAGAGAGAGAGAGAAGAGAAGAGAGAGAGAGAGGAGAGGAAAAGAGAGAGAAAGGGGCAGAGAACGAGGAGTCGGGGGGTCGTCGGGGGGGGGGGGGGTTGCCGGGGGGGCGGGCGGGGGGAGGCCGGGGGAGGGGGGCGCACCGGGCTTGGGGGGCCGGCGGGGGAGGGCCGCAGGAGAGAGGGAAGAGAAAGAAAGGGAAGAGAGAGAAAGGGGAAGAGAAGAGAGAGAATGTCGTCGGCGGCCGGCCGGCCGGCAGGGGCTGGGATCGGTGGTGGGGGGCCGGAGGTGAGTCGCCGGCGTCGGGAGTTGGTCGCCGGCGTTCGTACAGGCGGCGAAACGAACGCCGGCGACGGAGAAGACTTTGGGTGGAAGGGATTGTGTAAGGTAAGGTGTATGATAAACATAGTAAATCAACAACATTTTAACCGTCCCGATTCAGATGTCAAAAAGTACAAAGATAGTTTGATTTAACATGTCGGGGTATGGGAAAGAATGTTATGAGTTGTCTTCCATTTTTATTTTAGTTGTCCTACACTTTTTTTTTTTTTTTTTTCAGTTGTCCTCTCTGGTCATTTCATATCACAGAATGACTGCTTTTAATTAGAAGAAGGGGTGGTAATGTAAATGACGTATCAGTGGTAAGCTATTAGTTGGACTTGGTGTTTATGGTAGGAGTTGGACATAATTAAAGGGGTTATTGGTAACACATCTTAACTTTAATTAAATTATATTTTTTTATCTTAATTTTTTATCTTTTTTTTGAAAAGTCAATAATTAATAACTACTTTTTAAAAAGTTAATACTATTCAAAACTTAAAATTTCAACTCAACTCAAACTCAACTCATTCACCAAACACCCATAAAATAAAGAACTGAAGTACGAAAATACTTCAATAATTACATATACAATCTAATGATAATAGAGATTTATAACTAAATAATCTTGTTTTAATAGGTTTTTTAATAATTATCAAAGTTTTTAAAAATTAGTTAGAATATCATTTTTTTAAAATAGTCAATCAGTGATTGACTTATAATCAATTATTGATTAATTATAACGTAAATCATCAAATTTCATAGTCAATCACTGATTGATCAAATCTAAAAATGACAAACGATCATTTTGTTAAATAAAAGAAATTTTTGACTATTTATTAAATTAAGTGATTATAAAAAGTCATCTGATCTAATTTTTAATGATAATATCATATCTGATTTTATTTAAAAATAGAGTTTGAATTCTGTACTTTAAATTTTAAAAGAAATTCAAGAAAAAAACAAAAATATGGATATATTTAGGAATATGTCAATGCCAACCCCACAAAAATTATGGCACTAATTTTCTTCATTCTATCATAGCGTACCCCCTCAAGACTTTTCAAAGGCACGACTCACATTCATGATTGTCCCTGTCCAGACTATTCTTCATTAGTGCCGTGACGAATTGTTCAATCATTTTGTTGGTACGTAACATATTTCCTCTTCTCACCGCCAATTACAAATTCGTATGAACCACTCAATAAAAAATATCTAATAAAAAAATTAAAAAAAAAATAACCCAATGAAAACTACCAGCTAGTGCCTTAAGTAAAGACAATTCTAATGCTTGTTTCTTGACTTCAGCCACGCTAAGGCAATCGCAATCGCAATCACAACATTACATAATCGGAGGGTGTTTGGGTTCCGTCTCCTGACCGAATTTTGGCATCTTAATTGCAAAATTCCTGAATTTATAACTCAATTCTTTTTATTATATTTTCACAATATTTAAACTTTAAAAGTCCATAATTTTATTATTTCAAATAAAAATAAGATGATTCTTATGTCAAATATTCACAATAACGAGATAAACGAAACAAGATTCATTTTGTATATTTTTTTTGAACACATTTAAAATTTTACATTATTTTCTACATTATAGATTATTTCCAATTTATATTTCAACCAAACACATATTCAAACTAATCACTAAAACTTCATCTGCAAAAGTCCCTCAAACTGGGCCCTCAATTTATCTTTTTGCTTTTTCCATATGTTTGTTCGTTTTTGACTGTGAAGGAATCTCTCGCACACACAAGTTTTTTGTTGTAGAATATCCGAAATTATATGAAAGATTCGAACTATTCATTCTTCATATAAAATCATAATTAGATATAAAATTATTATTAGATTTTTTTTACTGAAACAATTATTGTTAGATTATGTCTACAATGACTATAGTAGAACATATAAAACTGTACAAGACCTTAAAAGGAATAGTTAGCAACAAAGGACAGACTTTTTTTTTCCCCCCTAAAAAAATCTATAACAAATTCAATGGTCAAGGGAAAAAATAAAAATAAAAAATCCGAGTTATAGTTTTGATTGAGGCTTTACCTATTTTGTGTCGCACCCCAATTTTTTAGAACCCGATTTTTCTAAGTCAGCTTGAATGAGAGTGCTCTTAATATTGACCCCGAAAAAAACTAAATGGCTTGATATTGGTGTAAGAATTATCAATTTTGTAATTATTGTTGTTTCCTTTTTCAAACGCAATTGTTTCTATAGTGGGGTCCAAATCCTCTTGATAAGACTGACCTTTTATTATATATATATATATTATATATATATTATGTTTCTTTTTTAATGAAAATATTTGTCAAGTTAATTCTCATTTTATGATGGTAATAATTTTGTTATACTTACATCTGTTAACTTGTCTATGTTTATTATTATGTGGTCTCTTGTTACCTCTGTCTATTTTAAATGTCAAATCTATTAAATTTTAAATAGGTAAAGATCGAAATCTACAATGTGTTCATTCTTGCATCAGTATAGATTTAAAAGAATCAATGATTTTATTTTTTAACGGAGTTCGAATTTATCTTTTTTTAACGAGGTTATGTGCATGAAAAAAATACTTCTTGCTCTTCAGTATGACCAATGATAAGAATTTATCTTCTTTTACGAAGTTATGTGCATGCCAAATTTGTTTTTTCTACAAAATTAATGAAATTTATAATTATAATATTTTCTGTAATCGAATGAAATTTCCGTTCACATAGAAAATTGAATTTCTTTCACTATCTTGTATGCCTTTTTTATTTTTATTTTTAATTGAGAATGTTCTTATGCATGTTTAGTATTTCTAAGTTCTACTTAGTAAATTTCTCTCTATATAAACAGGTAAACGATGATGCTTTGAATTTTTCGAATATGATAATTTAGTCTCTAAATTTTTTTTTCATAATAGTCAACCCCTTAAACTTATTATTGTGGACGCTTTAACCCTTTTTATCTAAATCTGTTAAAATTTGGAGGTTTTTTTTTTTTTTTACATGACTGATCATTTTTACTTTTTAAGTTTTTAAATGAATTTGTATTAAAATTAGATAAAAACAACCAACAATGCTTACCTGAGACTAACGTATGCAACTTTAGTGCATAAATCCGTTCGTTTAAGAAATGTAAGTAAAAAAAAAATAAAATTAACAGGATCAGAAGGAACCGCTATAATGACCTTAATTGTCCATAAAAGAAAATTAGGAACTAAATTACCAAATTAAGAAATTCAAGGGAGTCTATACTCAAAAGAAAAAATTACAAAAAAAGTTTTACTTGGAAAATCATCAAAAAAAAATATAAAACAACTTCTATTGAGATTACACTCGTAGAGGGATGGATTGACAAAGAAGAGTGACATATTTCTTAACATATTTCTTTTTTCATCCAAATTTGAATCCCATGTAATTCCTGTAAGACCTTCACTCCAGCTTTGATTATGATAACATTAAGTTGGTGATGTTCTGAGTGGAACCTCAGTTGATGACCGAAAGAGATTAGATTAAAAGCCCATCCCTTTCTTTCTATATTAGGTGAAGTTGAAATTGGGACTATAACGGACACACCACCACCAAAGCCTTGTTTATTCATTAAAAGAACAAGAAAAAGAAAAAAAAAATTCTACTGAGATTGAGACTGTGCTACTTCGAATCAGATATCCCACATCTGAACGGATCCACTTGAAACTTCTCAAGCCAGCCAAACTTCCATTCCCATTAAATTCTCACTTCTCTCTCTTCTCTCTCTCTATCTCTTTCATGGCGTCGCTGGCGATCGACGAGCCCCTATCCCCGACGGGAAGGCTGTTCCTGAGGCCAGAGATGAACCAAGTGATCCACTGCGTCCTCGGAGTCGAGAAGCCTCTCGACGTCGACGCCGTGAAACCGCTGATCCGGGACGCGTTCCTCCTGAAGCACCCCAGGTTCCGCAGCCTCATGGTCCGCGACCGCCGCGCGTCTCGAGCGCTGGCGGAGAACCTCCGTTGACCTCGACCGCCACCTCATCGTCGTCGACCGGAGACTCTCTTCCTCCGACGACGAAGCCGCCGTCAACGAGTATCTCGCCGACATGTCCACCGGCCCAGGGCTCTCCGCCGATAAACCGCTCTGGGAGATCCATTTCCTCACGGCTCACAGGTACCAATATTTATTTATTTTTCAAAAAAATTGTAGACCACTTAATTTTTATGGGATTTTTATTTAGTGCTGAAATTTAAGTCAAATAAATTGAGAAAAGCTGAGGGCCGTTTGGTAGTCATCTGGGACGACGATTCACTGTTTAAATTTTAAAATTTCAATTTTAAATCATAGTTTTCCTTTTTTTTATTTTTAAAAAATTCAAATTTTAAAAATTTATAATTTTCTCATTTTAAAAAATGAGATTATTTTATGTCAAAATACTCTACGAGATCAACAATTTTGTATTTTTTTTTTTGAACAAATTTTAAATTTTTGCATTTCACAAAATTTTTTCAAAAGTTTTACTCCTAAACATACATTTCCAATCCAACATTTAAAATACAATCTCCATATGTTCCCAAAGGATCCCTAAATATCAAGTCCACCCATAGAAGTCATTATTAATTTGGGACCCGTTTAGGATGTTATTTAAATATGATAAAACACCATCTGAATTTTAAAATCTCAACTTTATATTAAACTTTCACTCTTTTCTATTGTAAAAAATTCAAATTTTAAAAGTTCATAACTTTTTCATTTTAAATCGGAATAAAATGATTTTTATGTCAAAATACTCGTAATGACGAGAGAAACAAAACAATATTTTTTATTTTGCATCTTTTATCCAATATATTTTAAATTTTTATATTACTTTTTAATATCAGAAAACTTTTAAAAAAATTTTCTTCTTGAATACATATTTTTAACTTAATTTTTAAAACATCGAGAATCACCTGAGTTTTCAAAAGAATTAATATCTATCCCTTAATTAGTAGTCAAGAATCAATCACCTCAACTGCAACTTTTTTTTTTTTCCTCGTTTTAATAGAAGCGTACCATACAAGTACAGCTTAAATTTTATTATCAAAAAGTACAACTTAAATTTTGTTGAGTTTTTTTCACTAATTATATTTTTAGCTCTGAATTTTAGATGATATCATATCTTTAGTCACGACTTTCGTTTAATGGGTTGTGTCAAATTAGTCATTTTATCCATGGAATTATTAGATCTTGAGGGAGAAGAAATATCATGTACAATTTAGTGAGGTTATTTTTTGATATATATTTTTATTTAAATTATACATGTCGGGATACTATTGTTAAAACAAATGTAGTATTTTTTTTTATATAGAGATTTTATTATTGTATGAATGAGCGTGCTAATTTTACAACTTAACAGACTAAAAGATTTTCCTCTAACGTTTTAAACCCAACTCACATATGACGTGAATCAACGAACACGAATGAAAGGTAAGAGGGCAAAACATCCCCATCTTCAATGAATAAACGTACACAAATTTTTTTTTTCAGCCAAATCAATATTTCTATTATTTTTTCCTATTATCTCTTTATGTTTTTCTTTGCCAACTTTTATAAAGTATACATCCCTCGTTTTGAAAATTATACTTTTTAGTGGCTTTTGATTTGATTTACATGTCCTACATATTTTCTTCTAAAGAAATGGAATAAAGAAAATTAGTAAAGTATTAGTTTCGTTTTAGTCATTGTCTCAATTGAAATTTAAGTGAATTTTCTTGATATTAAACTCCACTAATTTTATCGAGTGAATTTTTCTTAAGATAGGTTGAATTCTCTGAATTTGCAATCACTTGACAGGTGCATGGTCTTCCGGATTCATCACGCACTCGGAGACGGGATTTCGCTCATGTCGATCTTATTGTCTGATTGTCGGAAGGCCAGTGATCCGAATGCTGTTCCAACGGTAGGTAGTACAGCCAGCAGTGACTTGAGCAAGAAGAAAAGGACAATGTGGGGTGCGGTTTTGTGGTTAGTTGGAGTGTTGTGGTTTAGCTTGGTGTTTGTGGTGGAATTCTTGATGAGATTGTGTTGGGTTTGCGATCAAAACACGGTGATATCGGGCGGCATCGGGGTTGAGCACTGGCCGAGGAAGCTCGCCACTGCTCGGTTCCGTTTGGAGGACATGAAGATCGTCAAGCGAGCTGTTGCTAGCGCTGTAAGTGTGTACCGGTTTTTTAAAGTTTGTTCTGTTCATTAACGGGCTCTTAATTAATGATCACTTATCACATATGGACTAACTTTTTTTTTTTTTTTTTGCACTCAAAAAATTCTTAAAAGATGACATTTTTTGATAGACTTAGTACTACCACAAATCATTAAATGCCTACCGTCATCATAATGTAGACACATTATAATAACCAGAATGATCTGATGTGATGGTAAAAATAATCAAAATAATTTTTATCTATTAAAGTACTTTTTTCTAGAGCAGTAAATAAAAAAAAAAAAAAAAAAAAACCCATATTCTCTACTATTATCAACAACCAAATGGATATGAAGACTCTTTAATTAAATATGTGATTGTAATATTGTCATGTGAAATAGTGGTAACATACTAAAGCCTTATATTATGTCCAGATCATAAAATCCAAAATTCCAAATCCAATGCTCATTTTGTTAAATAAAATCTGGTATTCTTATTTAATATTTTTTTTTATCATGGTCCATTTATTTATGGAGTTTGCTAGTTGTGACATTATGCAGACCATTAACGATGTTCTGTTTGGAGTAATATCTTCTGGGCTATCAAGATATCTGGAGCACAGAACACCCAAGGGTAAAACTTTTAACTTCATCATTATACCGTTGGGGTTGGCTTAGCAGGTGGAATGGTTTCGGGTTTGGATAGGAGTTTTCAGTTTCGAACCCTAAGAATGTTTTAATTTCTCTTTAATAAGTGAGAGCCATTAATCCCATATCGTTAAAAAAAAAAATGGAACATTAAACAGCTAAACTAAATTAGATTTTTTTTTTTAACAGCTCTGCATGAGGGGCTCAAAATCACAGGACTAGCCATGGTGAATCTGAGAAAACAGCGAGGACTTCAGGTTAGAACGTGTCTACAGATGGTTCTATTCCTTTATTTATTTATTTTTTTGTTCTTCCACAAAAATTGTATAGCAATTGAGAGTTCTAATCAGGAATTGTCCGAGTTGATGAAAGGCGATTCAAAATCGCGGTGGGGCAATAAGTTCGGGATAGTTCTTCTGCCAATTCAGTATCACAAGAGTGGCGCCGATCCTCTTCAACCCGTTAAGAGAGCTAAGACGATGCTTGACCGCAAGAAACAATCCCTGGAGGCTCATTTCTCATACAATGTTCTTTCCTACGTGATTGCCTACATAGGTTCAAAGGTGAGCATTACAAGCGAAGCAACCAAATTTGTTCAAGAAAATTCGAAAATCCTTTCATTTCTCTCACACTTTTTTTTTTTTTTTTTTTTTTTTTCGGTTTTTGGTAGATTGCTGGTTTTCTCAACTACAGAGTCGTTTGCCATACTAGTTTTACAATCTCCAACATAGTTGGTCCACAAGAGGACATTGCAATTGGAGACAACCGAGTAACTTACATTAGAGCAAATTCATCTAGTCTGCCTCATGTAAGTTCAAAAAAAAAAAAAAAGATTTGATTAATTAGTACGTTTCTTTTCAATCTTATACTAATCTTCTGCGAAATAATAAACATTAATTGCCCAATTATCGTATAATATCAGAGGAAAAACCTAATTAGATGCATAATTTATTGGTTGTGAATGCAGGCACTGACAATGCACATGGTGAGCTACGCCGGGAGGGCAGATATGCAAATTTTGGTGGCGAAAGACATCATCCCTGACCCTGAATTTCTCGCTAAATGCTTTGAAGACGCCTTGTCCGAAATGAAGGAAGAAGCCTCGGCCATCATGAAAACTTTCTAGGACTCGTTTTTTGTTTTTTAGAACAAATATAGTTTCACATAAAAAATAAAAATAAAAATGCAGCATAAAAATTTGATGTCTCTCGCATCGGGGTCGAGTTTGAGCCCCGAGCTGCGATGCTTAGAACTTCGATGACGATGAAAATAAAAACAAATAGGAAAAGGTGGGTTGCTGAGAATTTGGCTAACAAACGTAAAAGATTGATTTACTTTTATGACATGATGCTTTTACTTGTGTTCTCCTACTTGTATATGCATAAAGGAAACAGAGTATAATAATCTTGGTATATGAATTTTACTTTTACAATTATATGTAGTACTCTTCAAGCTGAGTGTGCTAGGAGTTACAAGAATTATGATTCATTTGGGTCATACATTCACTTAATATATTATATTCCAATATAATAGATATATTCTAATAAGTGTTAGGATGTTCTCTTTAATTATTGTATTTGAAAAAAAAAAAAAAAAAGTATGTTTGGATTGTTTACATTTAAATAGTCATTCTAATGTGTATTGGTGAGTTAGAGAGAGTATGTGATATGATTGGTTAAAGTAGAAAGAAAAAAAAAGTGCATGAATAGTAAAATAAGTAGTTGTATTGTTCAGATAGAGGTATATTCAGATAAAATATATAGAGGAACCAAATGAATATCATATTGAATCGAATCTGAATGTGTGATCCAAACATAACATCAGCTTAGCACAAAAATCGTTAAAGAACCCAATGGGGTTGTAAATGGAGCGAGGCAGGGTGGCCTAAAAGCTTCTCTAATTAAGTGCGAACTTCAAATGTAGAAGTCAAATTTTAATATATGAATAAGAAATTCTTAATATATATAGTGCTATTTTCGATGTTAAATTTTAATATTATTATAATATTTAGTTTCAGAAAACCTTACATGATACTCAAATATCTTAAAATAAGATTATCCTATATCAAAATCTTGTTTTATTTGTCTCGTCGTTATAAGTATTTTGACATTAAAAACATCTCATTTCGATTTGAAATGAAAAAGTTATGGACTTTTAAAGTTTGAGTTTTTTGAAAATGGAAAAGAGAAAAAATTTGATGTAAAGTTATGATTTTGAAATTCAGATAATATTTTACCATCTGAAAATGACACTCCAAACGGACCTAAATGTGAGATAAAATAGTAAGATATTAGTTTAGTGAGATATATAAGAAGAATAACTAGAAAAACACACAAGTGAGAGAGAAGAGTTACTTTAGTTATAATTCTCACTTACAACTTCTTTCTTCCTTTATCCCTATTTCTCTCTGGTCCCTAGTCTCAACTCTATCTTATTTCTTTATTTCAGGCACTCTTTCTTTGAAGATATAGGTTTCTCTTTGTATAGGGTGGGTAAGGCCTTGTTCAACCACACATCTATTGGGGCACTACTAGCCCAACCTCTGCAAGAGGTGATCATCATGTCCTTCCCGTGAACAAGGCTAGCTCTCAAGCCCACACGTAGCACCTACTTGGATGTCCACATACAAAAATTTACCTCCTTATAATTTTAATAGGAAAAAAAAAAAACTCCGAAAAAAAATCTTGGCTTAAATTTGATTCGTCGGTTGAAGATAAAATTTTTAAGTTGGAATTGATTTATTTTTTAAAAATTAGTTTTAAATTTTGTTAACTTTTTTAAAAAAGACAAAAATTTAGATAAAAAAGTACAGTTTAATTAGAATAAAACTTGAATACCAAACAAACCTTATTTATAGGGAAAAAAAGTACAAGTTCTTGTAGGTATAACATTATAACAACTGTCTCGGTAAAACCATCCAATGAGACAAAATCTTTATAAAAGAAATGGTACAATAAATAACTAATTAGAACCCGTTTGGCAGATGTTTTGTTTTGTTTTAACTAGTAGAAGAAGAGAAAGAGATATTGTAACTTTTTAGTTAGTGTTTAGAATCAAAGAGCTTATAAGATCAAAATGATTTAAAATTATCCAAGAAGTAAAAAAAAAAAAAAAGAACGAGATAAACTTTATTACAAGTTTTACAATCTAATAAAAAAGGTTTTACCAAAAGTTACATTTTTTTTATTTTGACATGAAGCTCTTCTAGATATTTGAAGCATTTTTAACAGATCATCTAAACACTTTTAGAAGCTGCTTTTGAACCTAAGGAAAAAAAAAAAAAACTTCTAGGAAGCTATCTTATACAGACCCTAATTTCCCCTCATGCAAACATGAATTATACTCTCAAAGATCTTTGACATGATGCGTATTGCAATACTATGCATGTCAATTTCTCAAATTGGAAATACGAACACTGTAGAACAAATCGTTAAGTTCTTACCTGAACGAATTTGTTGAATGTCTGTATATATGATTGTTCTTCTGTGGTTAATGGGAGAAATATGTTTGGCGAAATGTGCTTGATTTTATCATCTTCAATATATCATCCTTGCAGTTAGCTGAGAGATTGTTAATATTAAAAAAACTGTCTACTTTTTTTTTTTTTAGAGGTCATAATTGAAAAAATATATGACACAATATTATAAGGTTAGAATTGAGAATATCAACACCAAAATCCCAATTCAACAAGGAAAAAAAAACTTACACGTGTGTCGACTTGGAAAAAATGTAATAAATTTAAACCCAAAGTTAGCTTAAATAATATAAAGAAGCTATTAGCTACA
This sequence comes from Ficus erecta, assembly GCA_008635985.1. Classification (NCBI taxonomy): domain Eukaryota; kingdom Viridiplantae; phylum Streptophyta; class Magnoliopsida; order Rosales; family Moraceae; genus Ficus; species Ficus erecta. The sequence continues at coordinate 80,089 of BKCH01000256.1, forward strand.
TGGGAAGGTTGCAAACTTGTTGCAGTATTATTTTTTAGCTCCATGAAAAAGAAAGAACAACTCGTTCTTGTGCACTGACTAGATTCATTTTTATGACTTCAATTTTTTTAAAAATAATTTCCGATACACCATATCTCTATTACGTAAAGAACATCGGAAATATTGAGTAATATCATTTATTAATAAAAGATGGATCCAGTACTATATTTTCCTGGCGTATTATATTATACCTTTGGTTTTAAAGAGCCAACCGAACTCATAAATATTACTGCCCTTATAGTTCCTATACCTCTACCTAGTATTTTAGCAGACAAAACATCCTCTATGAAAGTCCTCACGTCTTTAACCACTCCATAATTTCTCACTCGCTCCCATGGCTTCCTCTCTCGCGACCGGCGCCGAGGAGCCCCTAACCCCGACGGCAAGGCTCCGCGTCCGTCCGGAAATGAAGCAGGTAATCTACTGCGCCATCGGCTTCGAGAACCGTCTCGACGTGGCGGCTGTGAAGTCGGAGATTGAAGGCTCAGTCATCCTCAAACACCCCAGGTTCTGCAGCCTCATGGTCCATGATCACCACGGCGTCGAGTACTGGCGCAAAACCTCCATCAACCTCGACCGCCACCTCGTCGTCATCAACTCTCCTGTCTCCTCCTCCGCCGCCGATGACGAATCTGCCGTCGACGACTACCTCGCCGACTTGTCCACCGGGTCGGGTTTCAGCACCGAAAAGCCGCTTTGGGAGATCCATTTCCTGATGGCCCACAGATGAAAAGAAGGGATATTTAACTTGCATTTATATACTCTCACACGTACTTTTCCCGTCGGAATGTGAAAAGAGAGAAAATTTAGATAGGAGTTTCTAAATTTAAAACCTGAAAGAGTTTTCGTTTGTTTTTTATAAAAGGGAGCCATGTATATAAGCCTCATACCGTATACAAGTTTAACATAAAAAAAATGCAGCATCAAAATTTGAAGTCTCTCGCATCGGGGTCGGGTTTGAGCCCCGAGCTGCGATGCTTAGAACTTCGATGACGATGAAAATAAAAACAAATAGGAAAAGGTGGGTTGCTGAGAATTGCCAATAAAAGATTGATTTACTTTTATGACATGATGCTTTTACTTGTGTTCTCCTACTTGTATATGCATAAAGGAAACAGAGTATAATAATCTTGGTATATGAATTTTACTTTTACAATTATATGTAGTACTCTTCAAGCTGAGTGTGCTAGGAGTTACAAGAATTATGATTCATTTGGGTCATACTTTTACTTAATATTATTTCAATATAATATAATATTCTATTAAGTGTTAGGATGTTCTCTTTAATTATTGTATTTGAAAAAAAAAAAAAAGTGTGTTTAGATTGTTTACATTTAAATAATCATTCTAATATGGATTGGTGAGTTAAAGAGAGATGTGATGTAATTGGTTAAAGTAGAAAGAAAAATGAAGTGCATGAATAGTAAAATAAGTAGTTATATTGTTTAGATAGAGGTATATTCAGATAAAATATAAAGAGGAACCAAATGAATATCATATTGTATTGGAGCGAATGTGTGATCCAAACAAAGCATTAGCATAGCACAAAGGTCGTTAAAGAACCCTGTGGGTTTGTAGATGGAGCGAGGCAGGGTGGCCTAAAAGCTTCTCTAATTAAGTGCGAACTTCAAGTGTAGAAGTCAAATTTTATATAATAAATAGGAAATTCCTAATATAATAGTGCTATTTTCGATCTTAAATTTTAAGATTATTATGATATTTAATTTCAGATATCTGAGAACCTTGCTTGATACTCAGATTTCTTAAAATAAGATTATCCTCTATCAAACACTTCCAAAACATACCACTCATTTTAAACCTGTAAAATATACCGGGACATTTTAGTTTGTACTAAATTTATATCATCAACCGCCAACATAATTTTGATCCTATGATAACAAAAATATCCAGATTTGAAATCCAAATTAAAAAGAAAAAACGCAAAACAAAAGAATGGGTCTTTCTAGAACAACGAAAGAGTTTTTCTTTTTCTTGTTTTTTTAAATGTTTCTTTTCAAAAATTTTTTTTTTGAGACTATATTTTGATACACACTTTAAGATGTTATGGGTATATAATTGATAAGGTACAAAACGAATAGTGAACTTTTTGAATAAACGTAAAATACAAGATACATATATAAATTTTTCAAATATTATTCCCAGCACATAATCTTCTTTTCAAAGAAAGAGTTTGGTGAATGAGTTTGAGTTGAAATCTTTAAGTTTCAATAGTAAATTTTTTTGAATTTTCAGAAAAGACAAAAAACTTTTTAGGAAAAAGACAAAAATTTTTGAGAAAAAGACAAAAAAAAAGGTTTGAAAATCTTAGTTTGAGTGTTTGTACCAAACACCCCTAAATAAATAAGAAGAAATCTCCCTAACAAATATCATATACGTCTGTACATCATTTATGGTTGCATGTACTGAATATCTTTTATGAATTACACACTTTTCTTGAGCGTTTATAGAATGCTTGTTTTAAGGGCCTGTTCGGGGGAAATATGGATATGGTATTTTGAAAGTTGAGTTGACAATATGTGTTTGGTGGGAAAATTTTTGAAAAAAATTCTCTAATATAAAAAATACAAAAATTTGAAATGTGTTCGGAAAAAAAATGTGCAAATGGATTATGTCTTATTTGTCTCGTCGTTACGAGCATTTTGACATAAAAAAACATCTTATTTCGATTTGAAATGAAAAAGTTATGGACTTTTAAAGTTTGAATTTTTTGAAAATGAAAAAGAGAAAATTTGATGTAAAGTTATGATTTTGAAATTCATATGATATTTTACTATCTGAAATGATGCTTCAAATGGAACCTAAATGTGAGATAAAATTAAGATAGTAGTTTAGTGAGATATATAAGAAGAATAACTAGAAGAACACATAAGCGAGAGAGAAGAGTTACTTTAGTTATAATTCTCGCTTACAACTTCTTTCTTCCTTTGTCCCTATTTCTCTCTGGTCCCTTGTCTCAACTCTATCTTCTTTCTTTATTTCAAGCACTCTATCTTTGAATATTTAGGTTCCTCTTTTGTATAGGGTGGGCAAGGCCTTGTTCAACCACACACCTACAAGGGCACTACTAGCCCAACCTCTGCAAGAGGTGATCATCATGTCCACTATACATAAATATACACCTACTTGGATGTCTACATAAATAGACACCTACGTGGATGTCCGCTATACATAAATATACCTCCTTATAATTTAAATAGGAAAAAAAAAAACTCCGGAAAAAATCTTAACTTGTATTTGGTTCGTTAGTTGGAGATGAAATTTTTAAGTTGGAGTTTAATTCTTTTCAAAATTAGTTATAAATTTTGTTGACTTTTAATAAAAAAGATAAAATTTAGATGAAAAAATACAGTTTAGTTAGAGCTAAACTTAAATATCACAACCTTATTTATAGGGAAGAAAAAAGTACAAGTTCTTTTAGGTATAACATTATAACAACTGTCTCATTAAAACCATCCAATGAGACAATCCTTATAAAAGAAATGGTGCAATAAATAACTAATTAGGACCCGTTTGGCAGATGATTTGTTTTTGTTTTAACTAGTAGAAGCAGAGAAGAGATATTGTGACTTCTCAGTTAGTGTTTAGAATCAAAGAGCTTATGAGATTAAAATGATTTAAAATTATCTACCAAGTTAAAAAAAATGAGATAAACTTTATTATAAGTTTTACAATCTAATAAGAAAAGCTTTTACCGAAAGTCACATTTTTTGACTTTGACATGAAGCTCTTCTAGATATTGAAAGCATTGTTAACAAATCATCCAAATACTTTTAAAAACTGCTTTTGAATATAAGAAGCCTAAAAAACTTTTAGGAAGCTATGTTAAATAGACCCTAACTTCCCCTCATGCAAACATGAATTATATTCTCAAAGATCTTTGAGATGATGCGTATTGCAATACTATGCATGTCAATTTCTCAAATTGGAAATACGAAACACTTTAGAACAAATCGCTAAGTTCTTATCTGAACGAATTTGTTGAACGTCTGTATATATCATTGTCCTTCTATGGTTAATGGGAGAAATATTTTTGGCGAAATGTGCTTGATTTTATCATCTTTAATATATCATCCTTGCACGTAGGTGAGAGATTGTTAATATTAAAAAAAAAAAACTGTCTACCTTTTTTTAGAGGTAATAATTGAAAAAATATATGACCCAATATTATAAGTGGAGAGGATGTGATAGAGCCTCTCTCAAATACTCTATCGGTAGAGCTCTTTTTTAACCGTTAGATTTAAATCGAACGGTTGACATATTAGGGGTGCACCATAATTACCATACACCTTATCTCATATAAATTTTCTCACCCTTATCTTCTCCGTCGTCGGCGATCTTCCCGCCGTTGCCGGCGACCTACTCTCCCGATGCCGGAGATCACCCGACGCCGGCAACCACACGCCCGGCCGGCCCCCACCCCATTCCCGGCCACCTCCTCTCTCTCTCTTCTAGGCTGGCCCCTCTGCCCCCAGCTCGCCCGGCGCCCCCACCACTTCAGCCATCCCCTCCCCTGGCGCCCCCTCCCCCCCCGGGCGGCCCCCCCGACGGGAACCCCCCCCCACCCCCCCTCTCTCTCTCTCTCTTCCCCTGCCCCTGCCCCCAGCCCGCCCGCACCCCCACCCCCCTCTCTCTATCTCCTCTCTCTTCTCGGCCGGCCCCCCTGCCCCAGCCGCCCCCCCCCCCCCCCCCCCCAACGGGAAACCCCCTACCCCCCTTCACCCCCCCCTTCTCTCTCTCTTCCTGGCCAGCCCCCTGCCCCCCCCCCCCGCCCCCTAGCCCCACCCCCCCCCCCCCCCCCCCCCCCCCCCCCCCCGAGAACCCCCCCCCCCCCTCTCTCTCTTCCCGTTAGCTTTTTTTTTTTTTTTTTTTTTCTTTTTTTCATTTGCTTTGTTATAATATGGGTGTGTCTACAATTTATCATGGGCACTCTCAATATATAAATCATCCGATTTAAAATCAACGGTTTAAATTTATCCTATTATAAGGTTAGAATTGAGAATATCAACACCAAATCCCAATTCAACAAGGACGGATAGAAGGGAAAAAAAAAAAAAAAAAAACTACTTACACTTGTGTCGACTTCGAAAAAATATAATAAATTTAAACCCAAAGTTAGCTTAAATAATATAAAGAACCTATTAGCTACATGGTAGGATGCAAACTTGTCGCAGTATTATTTTTTAGCACCATGAAAAAGAAAGAACAACTCGTTCTTGTGCCCTGATTAGATTCATTTTTATTACTTCATTTTTTTAATAATTTCCGATATTGAGCAATATCATTTATTAATAAAAATAGATCCAGTATTGTCCTGGCATATTATATTATACCTTTGGTTTTAAAGAGCCAACTGAACTCATAATATTTAGTGCCATTATAGTTCCTATGCCTCTACCTAGTATTTTAGCAGACAAAACATCCTCTGTGAAAGTCCTCACGTCTTTAACCACTCCATAATTTCTCACTCGCTCCCATGGCTTCCTCTCTCACGACCGGCGCCGACGAGCCCCTAACCCCACGGCAAGGCTCTGCGTCCGTCCGGAAATGAAGCAGGTAATCTACTGCGCCATCGGCTTCGAGAACCGTCTCGACGTGGCGGCTGTGAATCGGAGATTGAAGGCTCAGTCATCCTCAAACACCCCAGGTTCTGCAGCCTCATGGTCCATGATCACCACGGCGTCGAGTACTGGCGCAAAACCTCCATCAACCTCGACCGCCACCTCGTCGTCATCAACTCTCCTGTCTCCTCCTCCGCCGCCGATGACGAATCTGCCGTCAACGACTACCTCGCCGTCTTGTCCACCGGGTCGGGTCTCAGCACCGAAAAGCCGCTTTGGGAGATCCATTTCCTGATGGCCCACAGGTGAAAGAAGGGATATTTCGTACTTATCCCGTCGGAATGTGAAAAGAGAGAAAATATAGACAGGTTTCTAAATTTAAAACCTGAAAGAGTTTTCGTTTGTTTTTTCATAAAAGGGAGCCATATATATATGGCCTCATACCGTATACATATACATGTATTTATTTGTAGCTCTATAAACGTACTAGTATTTTTTTTTCTTCTTCAAATCAAGGCCACAAAGTTTCTTGTTCTTATAATCTTGAAATTTTTTTAGACTCCAAAAAATAAATTATCTATATTATAGCATATCTTTTGAAACTCCCTACTATCTTTTGAAATGTTTGTTTTCTCATGTAATTGCTATATATATATATATATATATAACTTTAATGTATTTTCGAATGTATTCTAAATGTTGTACCTAGAGAGATCATCTTTTTAGATTGCTGGTTGTAGTTGAAATTTTTTAAGTTGGAGTTGCTTGATTTTTTAAAAATTAATTATAATTTTTGTTGATTTAAAATAAAAAAAAAGATAAAAATCCAACCGAAAAATATAGTTTAGTTGGAGTTAAACCTTAAACCAAACAAACTAATATTGTATTTTTCCTCATGAATAAAAATCATTATTGATTCTTCATTTTTTTTTTGTTGCTGAATATGATTCTCCATTTATATATCCATACAGATGCGTTGTCTTTCGAGTCCATCACGCTCTAGTAGATGGGACTTCACTCATGTCGTTATTATTGTCCGTTTTTCGGAAGGCCAGCGACCGGAAGGCCGCTCCAACTATAACTCCGTTGAGGAGAAGTGATCGGAGGAACAGGACGGCGACGACCATGGCTGCGGTTGTAGGGAAGGTTGGAGTTTTGTGGTACGGTTTGATGTTTGCGGTAAAGATGATGGCGAGGCTGTTGTGGGTTCGTGATCGTAAGACGGCGATATCGGGCGGCGACGGGGTTGAGCTCTGGCCGAGGAAGATCGCCACTGCTCGGTTTTGCTTAGAGGACATGAGGATCGTCAAGAGAGCTGTTGGTGACGCGGTAAGTTTGTGTGCCTGCATGCAGTGCGTGTTTGTTTTTGTTGTCTTGTTTTTACAAAAATTAGGCTTATTGAAGTTTCTGAAAACTTATTTTTTGAAAAAAAAAATTATAAACATTTTTATTTTAGAAAAATCTTGGTAATCATCAGGGAAAAACACATATAATTATTATTCGTCAATCAATGATGAATCATTTATACCAAATTGTCAACCAATGATTTATAGGTTATCAACCAAATTTAATAAATCTTAAAATATTTATTAAAAAATGCTTAAAAAGATAATGATTTTCCCACAAAAAGATTACGGTTCTACCATTTTTATTAAGAAGTCAAGTTAGATTCTGAACCCCACTTTTCTTTCTTTTCTTTGTTTTTTTTTTTTTTTCATTTTGTTTTTACTACTAAAGAGAGAAAATTAAATTTTGTAGAATGATTTTAGAAACAGAATTGTCTTTTTATTTTTCAAACCTGACTATTTCTAACAAATGAGATTTTTTTATGTGATTTGCAAAACAAGGGATGCTTAGCACTCACACAAGGGATGATAATCTCTCTCTCTCCGCCTTGGATAACGATTCATCAAATTTGTTATGGCATCCTCTCTCTCTCTTATATATCGCCTTGTATAACGATTCACCAAAGTTGTTATGGCATCATGCAGACAATTAACGACGTTCTTTCTGGTGTGATATCATCTGGATTATCAAGATATTTGTATCATCGAACACCAAAGGGTAAACATTTTTCAATTACTATATATATATAATATATGTACGTAGTACAGTATTTATACATAATCTTCCATGAAAGAATAGTGACTAACATAATTGCACCTTCACACGACTGAGCCTAACTCTACTTAGATGCTACAAATCAATTTGTGAGGGGACAAAACCCAAAACGGAATTAGAAAAAATGAATAAGGGGCAAGCTTAAGTACTCCAGCTGGGACTAGCTCGGCAGGTGAAAAAGAAGAAATTTGAGTAGGATTTCCTCTAACATTCAAAAACTAGAAGTGTTTTCATTTGTTTTAACAAGTATAAATACGTAATAAGCTCCATACCATTAAAAAAAAAGATAAAGTTAATTTTCCAAGCTAAATTAATGATCTGTTTATATTTTAATTTTGAAAAGTAAATTTAAATAGTTATATATATATATATATATATATTTTTTTGTGAGAGAAAATACTGTAAAAAAACTTTTTAAATAGTTTCCAAAATCAATCTCCAGCTTATTTTGAATTTCTTTTTGTTAGCATTGCAAGAGGGACTTCAAATCACAGGGCTAGCCATTGTAAATTTAAGAAAACAACCGGGACTGCAGGTACACTTGATCGACCATATTTTATTATTTTATTGTTGTTACTATCATCGTCGTCGTCGTCGTCATTGTCATCGTCTATTTAGCACCCAAAAAAAAAGAGACATATTTTGTGTATGTTTTGTTCCGTTTGAGCTCTATTCCGTAATGATATCATTTCAAATATATATCATCTTTTAAAATATATATCTATCTCTTGTCATAAATTTTAATCTTTTAAACTTGTAAGATAAACTTCTAATTTTTAAAATAATTCGAATAGAGTAACATTATAACCATTACATAAAAATGACATTAATGATAACAATTAAATGTTTAAATTTAACGTTTGTTGTACTTGATGTTAAATTTAATAGTAAGTATAGTGTATGTCAAAATTTAACATTTAAAATAGCACTATGCTAAATAAACAATTCTACACAAAATAAATATCAAAATCTATAAACACAATAAATTAACACTGTACTAGATTGTAGATGCTCCAATAGTATGATCATTTTGAGATCTGCATATGGTAATGACAATTTGACCGTTCTAATGTGTTGAGGAACCATCGGACTTGAAGAGCAATCCACAATTGCATTGGGGCAATAAATTTGGGGCTATTCTCTTGCCCATTCACTATAGAAAAGGTGGGGTTGATCCTCTACACCACGTGAGAAGAGTTAAGGTGATCCTTGACCTTAAGAAACAATGTATGGAGGCTCATCTCGCTTTCAAATTTTGTTCTCATGTGATGTCTTACTTGGGATCAAAGGTAAATTTTTAATAAAAGAGAAAGAAATAATTGAGTTATATATTTATTATGTGTTATTCTAAGATTAAAAAAGCACCGTATTAATCCAATATAATTCTGAAGTATTGGATCTCTAATATTATCAAATATTGTGTTTGTCGTAACTCGATTTCACCAACATACAAAAACTCCATCATAGATAAGATGTTTCCTATCTATTAAAAGAAAAATAGGATTGTTCCATACCACTCAATTTTAGAGTTATTTTTACTTTGTACCTTTTACTTTTTTTTTTTTTTTTTTTTTTTAAATGTACTTACTCTACTTCTTGAGTTTTGGATAGTCTCATTTAACCCTCTTTGTTAGAATTTTTTTTTGAAAAAAAAAAGACTAAAAATCAGATTTGTGATTTTTTTTTCTATTTGTTTTTTTTTAATTGAACTTAGTTAGACCAATTTTCGTTTTTTTTTTTTGTGTGTTTAATTTCTAACAAAAACTCTAATAGAAGAGGTTAAGATTAATTTAAAATTTAAGGAAAAAAATGAAAGTTTTTAAAGTTGAGTGAGTAAAGTGAAAAAATGATCTTCCAGGTGTGTGTATATATATATACACACATATATAAAAGTGAGATTGATCAAAATTTGTGTGTAATATATATAATGAACGATTAGAAAAGTTGATCATCGTTGGACCACTCACTCTATAATTTGCATTACTTCTTTCTTTGGGTCATTGTGTTGTAGGCTGCTGGTCTCTTTAGTCACAGGTTCTTGTGCAACACTAGTTTTCTTATCTCCAACATGGTCGGCCCACAAGAGGACGTGGCAATCGGAGACAACCCTGTCACTTACATTAGAGTAACTTCTTCCAGTTTTCCTCATGTACATATGCCTCTTATAACTTCACTTCTAATTCCCATGTTCAAACTCAATGATTTTATTGATATACACAGTAGGTTAGTTCTATATATATATATATATATATGTGCACGTTTGATATTGTACGTTTTTTATGTTTTTAGGCAGTAAAGTAGAAAAGCAAAAATTGTAACTTTTCGATTAGTGTTTGATATGGGATTTTTAGAAGAACTAAATGGGACAGAAAATAATACTTGAATTTGTTAGTTAACATGCCTATATTACACAATACAAAGGATTTTTATATTTTCAAGTGACTAGCAAAAACTCTAATGTTTTTCATAATACTACTCAAACAAATAATATATATATATATATATATATTAAGAATCTTATAATGAGTGTACTAATTGTTGGGGGTTGGAAATGCAGGCACTAACAATGCACATGGTAAGCTACGGAGGAAGGGCAGAGATGCAAATATTGGTGGCCAAAGACATAATCCCTGACCCTGAATTTCTTGCTCATTGCTTTCAAGATGCCTTGCTTCAAATGAAAGAATCTGCCTTATTATTAGCCCCTAATATCAAACCCTGCTAGCACTACTTTCCTAATCACAATGCAGCAACAAGATTACTTCTACTTCTTTTATATATATATTATATATATATGTTGTACAATATTTGACACTTTTATATAACTGCACTTATAAATTTTTTTTTGGTATATTAAGGTAACAAACAATTAATTCTATTATTAAAATAATTTTCAATGATACTTGTCATTTACATTGATAGTTCTAATAATGACAATATAATATTTTAAATAAAAAATTTCGTGTAAATCAACTTGTAGTCATAAGATTCTAGATAGAATATTACATCTGCCGAACAGATCTTGTTACCATATCGGAGACATTATATATAGGTATAGCATAACTACATATTCCTCAACCAGACCAACAGCAAAAGCATGAACAGAAAACATATATATATATATATACATTTATATATCAAATTGATCAGAGAAGCAATTTGCCACATAATAAGTAGCAATGTTTCTCTTTCAGAATCAAGATTGCTGGGCCTGTATGCATTAAATATCAGTTGGGTACATTCGAAACGCACATATATATGTTGTGTGTGTGTATTGGTTTTTATTTGAAGAAGTTAAGTTAGTTTGGTGCACAGTAACCGAACTATTGGACTTCAGCTCACCCATACTGGTCCATGGTCCAATAGGCAATATACTTGGATTTTATTTTCAATACTACAACATATTGTTAAATAAATCGAGGAATTTATTCTCTATCAATTAATGAGCTGAATTTTTAAAATTGTATTTGTCTAGAGATATTTCCTTCATTAAATGAAGTGTGAAGCTTTTTATCATCTTGATATCAATGTCAAGTGACTATAAATATCTACATAATCAAGGTAAATAGGGGGCATGGAGGATCGTGATTTGAAAATTATCCTTAGTGAATCTTAAAATAGTGTAAATTGTTGATCAGTTTAAAACCTACAAGATGTTTCCACAAAAATAAGTCATGAGTAACATGAAACCTATTTGGATCGTATACTCATTTCTGAAATGGAAATTTATTTCTTATTTGTAACAAGAAAATAATTTCATTTTAAGAATTAGATGGCGTTTGGATGTGTAAAATTTACTTCTCGAAAACAAAAAGAGTCTAAAATTTATTTCGAAAGTGACAACATATTAGGAGAAGAATTCAAAAGATTCCAAAAGAATCCAAAACATAATGTACAAAATATGTTTGAGAAATGATGACCATCCTTTTTTAAAATGAGAAAAATGATGAAAAAAGTTAGGAAAACACTTTTCACTATTTTTCTATTCATTTTGACAATGGGCATATACGAAACAAACAGGGGATTAGCCATCTAAAAAATAAAACAAATCAAACTACAAAGTCGGCCTAGAGATTAATAGAAATAAATGTGGAGGCTCAAAAAGTTTGGTGTTTTGTGGACAGAATTGAGAGCAGAAATAGGAAGTTGCTCTTGCAATTCTCTCTCTCTTCTGCCGTGTCCTCATAACCATGGCAGTGACTACTTCCCACATGACCAGACGAATCACTATATAGTCAATTCCTTCTTGATTATCTTCAAACCAACATATACATACAACATATATATACACACGAACCATGTTTACAACATTACAGCACTCTCTCTCTCTCTCTCTCTCTCTCTCTCTCTGTATCAAAAGAAAAGAAGCCCAAACTTTTTTATTTTTTGTCTTTTTTTTTTTTCTCCACAACCAATCAACAACTCAAACACTTCTGATCGCATAGCGTTTGCTTTTCTTGGCTTTGTAATTCTCAAACTTTGGCTGAGAAGTGTTGTTTCTGACCGCTTCTCTTCTTTCTCTAAGCAGTAGCCTCCTTAGCAAGTCAAACCCGCCGCCCTTTTTCTTGCTCGGTACGATAGCCAGAGCTACAGCTGCATTGTTACCGGGTTTGAAGCTTGAGGTCCGATATGCCACCGGGGTATGTACTGCGACATTTGGAGACTCGGTGGCATTCTGACCATCAGGTTGAGGAAATGACGGTTTCTGAGCATCTGCATTGCTTGTTATGTCTGTGACTTTTCGAGAGTTGAGATTCTCCGCTCTAGTATCATCCTCAGCCAGCAATCGGTCGCGTAAGGAAGAGCGCTTGCTTAACTTCTCGTCTTTGGTGGATATGGATGCAGTGCAGGTGTCGGAGCATACCTTATCCAAAAGCGCAGCTTCCCTCGGGGTAGCCAGTGCTTTCAGCTGTTTTCCGAGGTTGGCAATCGTTTCTTGACACTCTGCCAACTTAGCTGATGCTGTTGTGATCTCCCAGCCCTATATAATAAAATGACAATAATAATAACAACAAACTCTCATATTAGATTACTAAAGCAGTTAAATCTGATGAGTAAGAAAATGATCTGACGAATGAATATGATCAGATTAACGTAGCGGTTTTTTTTTTTTTTAATTAAATTTCTCTTAACATAAAAGTAATTCCTTTCATGAAAGGCGGAGTGACTTACGGATTGAGATTGCCTTTCCACTTGGTTTTTTTGTACTTCGGAGTTTCCTTCGTTGCATCACTAAAAAAACAGTCCCAGATCAGAATTTCCCATCACGAGCGAACTTTTTAGTTTCTACAAGGAAAAATCCAAGAGGTAAAAGTTTACCTTTCTAGCTGGAGTTGGAGCTCGAGACATGTCGCTTCTAATTCTTCGCAACAGTTGCGTTTGTCCTCCAATTCGACCTCTAAAGATGAGACCTTCTGGAAGACTTCATTCAGTTTTGCTTTGGCAACGGAGAGCTGGGTATCGAGGTCGTCGTTGATCAACTTTTCATTTTCAATCTGGACTTCAATAGTCCCCTTTGTTTCTTTCAAAGCATCCAGCTCTGCTTGCAAGGTCCCAACTCTTTGTTGCGATTCTTGGAGTTGTTTCATCAAGGCCTCGCTTTTTTCTGTCGCCAAGTTTAGCATAGCTTCCGTGTCTAACTTCGCAGATATGACATTCTTGAGTTCACTTTTCAATTTGCTATTTTCTTCTTGCAGTGTGCACTGAGGCTTATCTAATACGATCAAAGCACTTCGGTCTTCTTTAGAATTGAGCAAGGGCCAACCGAGTAACCGCTCTTCAGATTGAACCTCATCCGATTCCTCAGTTTGAAGACACACTTGTGGATCGTTTTCTCTTTGGGGCTCGTTCCATCCAAAATGCTTCTTGATTTTGTCCCTCGTGCTCGCAGCCTCCTTAGGCGTCACATAGTTATTCAAAATCCAGTCCAAAGAAGACGCCACTTCCTCCGCAAACTTTTCAAGATTGGACCTTCCCTTCAACAGATCATCACAAGTTCGAAGAAATCTTTGCAGGGCAGCATTTAGTCCCGAGCGTTTCCACTGGCCAATAAAGTAGTCCGCCGATGTTGCTGAAGGTTTTAACCTCTGATCCTTTTCTGACAAATTATCTTGATTCTGGTCCCCGGCTATAGATGCCAGGTTTTTCTCGAATCAGCTTAATGATTTTACAGATCGATTCACTCAGACTGGGCTGAATATCTCGGTCGCCACTTACTTCCAGTGAGGTCTTTAGGACTGGAGACCCTTTCGGAGAATTCCATTGGAGGTACCCCTAATGGGGAGACGATCAGCTTCTGCAGGAGACCAAGACTTTGCAGTTTTATCAGCTTCCGGGGTTGTTGGTGAGTTGACATAACCAAGAGCAATTTTGATATCCCCGAGTAGTTCTTCGAGATTTCTTTTTGAAACATGCTTTTGCTTCAACATTGCACTCAGAACAACCTGAAGCCAGTCAAAAGGTTTCTCATTTGCTGTGCTTTCTGGCACTGAAACCAGATCCCTATGAGGTGTGTCGGCAGAAACTATTGCGAACTTCTCCATTTCGACGAAATCGTCCATTAAGCTAATGTCTGAAACTTCAAAGGCTCTGTGGTTAGGCGGATACTTGAGTTTTCCATTCTTGAAATGTTCCAACTCGGCGATCAGAGCATTAGCCCAAGATCCGGAAGAACTAATAGCGTCATCACTACTTTTGTCAAAATCCAAGGCCGTCGAAATTTTATTTGCTATATGACTACCTCTTGTTAGCTCCATGGATTTCAGGCCTTTCTGAAGCTCCAGAAGCTGCATGTCGGAACCTGGAAATTCAGAAGCTGCTTGGGGGTTCGTCCGGTTCAAAAGTTTTTTGAGGGCTTCATTTTCTTCTTCGACGGTACGCAATCTGTCAAACATGAAATTCATTTCTTGCTCAGAATTTCTGGAGAGTTATCCACATGGCATCTCTGACGATCAAATCTTTTGTAGGATTCGGCTTTCGTCTTCTCATCATCTCTGTCTGATTTCTTCCCCTCACTTGACCTTCACCTCCTCAAAATTCCCAGCAGGACTGGGAAGACGCTTCCGCATTGGAGGACGAAGTCTTTGACACTCTTGTTCTAAACACATTGCAATCTTCTTCAACTCTCTAAATGCTGCTTCTGTGAAGTTTCAGCAGACCGACGATAGTACTTACTCCATTTCCTCGTTGCGAATCTGAAGCTCCTTCTCAAGCATGTGAAACTCATATTTTTAGAAAAGCATTTCCTTTTCTGTGGAATCCTGTCGAGTCATTAATGCGCAGAATTCCGCATCAGATTGAGTTCTTGCGTCTGTTTTAAAATCTCGATCATTTTCTCTTTCACTAGAAGGGCCTTGGCCAGATTAGAATTCTCAACACTTAGACTCGCAAGCTGTTTACTTGCCTCCGCAAATTTCTCTTTCTAATTTTTTCTGCGCCTTCTCATATTCTCTTGAAGTCATCATCAACCGCAATCAACATATCCTTTGCTCCTGTTCTTCTTGAACGACGCTTAATTGCTTCTGACACTGCTTTAGTGCAGCATCTGATTGAACCAATCTTTCAGTTTCACAGCTACTACTCCCCCCGTTTAAAGCTTCACACAGTTTCTTTGTTTTCGGCGATACTTTCTCTTCCTCGTCTTCTCCTGGCCTAAACAACATCAAAAAATCGTTCAACGTTGAGCTGCAAATACTCCGAGAAAGGAAACGTTGGGAAAGTGCGAAATACGATGGTAAAGATAAGTGTGATTCACCTGTACGGTTTCTTCGGCTATTTTTGCATCTTTCATCACGGGATCTTCTTTAACAGTGGCAATCTAGGAGGACGGAAGCTAACTTCTCGTTCAGCATTTTCACGGATCTCTCAGATCCAACTCCTTTCTCTGTCGGATTTACGTGTAGCTAATGACATAACAAAATGTTGTGACAAATTATCAGATTCTGATACTAAAACGAATGTTCAACACAACTATCTTGACGTGCTCATAAGAATAGGAGAAAGTGATTCACACTTTGAAAGGCAAAATATGGGCAACAGAAGAAACTAAACTCCAAAAGTGACTAAATTACCTCTTCAGTTCTTCGTAACGTGTTAACAACTTTGTCGGCTGGCAAAAATCGTCTTCTCAGAAGACTTTTTCCTCCAAAGCCATGTTTTGTTATCCATGATTTGGTTTTGCTGTTTGGTGAACAAAAGGGAAAAACATAAAACAAGAACAATGGAACCGAGCTGAAAGATCTCCGGTAATCGAAAAGTTCAGTTGAGAGTTCACAACATTTCTACAACAACAACAAGTTCACTCTGTTTCTTTCTCAGGAAATGACATTAACATGGGCTCATTTGAAAGAAAACTTGTCACTGAATTATGGAAAGAAGAGAGTTTCAAACAACCCGGAGTGCAGGCCCTCAACATTTCCTAGTACTTTTTCATCAGTTTGTAGACCATGAAAAAGTAGATTAAAAAAAAAGAAAAAAAAAAAGGAAGAAGCTTAAGACAAGTTCAATAGAAATGACAAAAGCCTTGAAAAGGAAGAAATGGGTGGCCAAGAAGTGGCTCATAACTTATCTATGATCACCAAAGGGAACATATTTTCGTCGTTACCAAATTGAACATGTATAAAAGGTAAAATTTACAACCAAAACAATAAAGGAAAAAAAAAAAAAGGGGGGGGGGGGGGGTCTTTGGGATTACATATTTTAACCAGAACATGCATGTAAACAGAACACATAAAAAATGAAGAAAGCCCGTGAATTGAAGTTGGCTAGAACAACAGAAGAACGCATGAAAAAAAAAAATTTAAAAATATTAAAAAAAAACAGTTTCTCACCTGGGAAAGTGAAGCATGAAAATGGAAGGAGAACTCGAAAGCAAATATCAAAAACCAGAGAAAAAGAAGCTCGAAAGACGTTAGGACATTAAATCAAAGTCAAAAAGAGAGAGAGGAGTAACAAATTAACAACTGGAGAGAAGCATTTTGTCATAGGATGCTTGCTAGCACCCACCGACAGTTTACCAAATATAAGGAGATAGTATAAATAATTATTCACTGGCAACAACAATCTTAGATGGAGAAAGAGAGGAGAGAGAGAGAAGAAAAGAGAGAGAGAGAGAGAGAGAGATTAAAAGGGAAAGAAAAAGAAAAGAAAGGCAAAGGAGTCAAAAGAGAGAAGAGCCGAAGGGGGTGACGCAAAAGAAGGTGGTTTGTAATTAGATCAGTCCCACGCTAAGAGAGTAGATCGTAAAGGACAAACCAAATGGTACTTTTTTTGGGCCAGTTTTGGTAGTAAGGTTCCCAACGACAATGGATTGGGTGGTGGAACCAACGCGCGTACGTATGAGGATGGTTTTAGAGAGAGAAAGAGATGGATTGAGAGAGAGAAAGTGGGCCCATATGTGATATGTGGTAGGGAAAAAAATTAAATCCTTGTTAATGATGATGTCTAGTGTCGTTTTCTTCCATTTCTTTTTTTTTTCTTTTCATTTTTTTTCTTTTTTTTTTTTTCATTTCGTTAAATAATTTTTATTTTACTCTAAATTTATGAGACAAACGTGGTTCCATACATAATTTAACAATAATATTATATCTGATTTTATTTAAAAGTATAGAGTTTGAATCTCCCATATTTAAGTTAAATAAAAAAATTTCTGGGACCGTTTGGAGGGACAGTTAAGACGGGATTTGGAGTTATTTTTATTGGAGATCAGTTGAGTTTTTAAAAATAAGCGTTTGGTTAAAAAAATTATTTGGAAAATCTTAAAATATGTTCAGAAAAAAAAAATCAATATGAATCTTTTTTTCGTTTTTCTTGAAATTCTATGCTATTTAAAAAAAATTCATCTCATTTTAACTTGAAATAATAAGTTATGGATTTTTAAAGTTTAAATTAATTATAGATATTTTGATATATAACTAGTGAAAAATAGTTTTAAGTTGAAGAAAAAAACCAAAAAAAATTTTAAGTTTGGAAAGGTGGGTGTAGAAGGCTCCCCGAGGCCTCAATTTTAGTATGAGGTTAATTTTTTAATGATCTAATTTGTCTCATGTTAAAAATTTAGAACGTTGTGTGTGATATAAAAGTTACTCTCACCCTTGTATCAGCAAATAATAATAATAATAATTGAAAGACAATCTTAAAGCTAAAAATTATAGTTTTTACTAACAGTTAAAAATGACAGTTGACAAAATAAAACTCTCCTAAACAAATATTACCTTTAGTGGTATCCTTAGTCGCTTTTTTCTTTTCCTTTTTTTTTTTTTTTCCTTCTTTTGTTTTAACTTGGTTATGTAAAACGTGTATGCCTCAGTAATATATATATATATTGGCTAAACATGTCTCAGTAATACTTTGTGCTTTATAACGAAAACCTAATAGTTTTTGTTTATGATCAACTTCTCTCGGCTGTCTAGAAGTGAAATAGTTAGCACAATTTTATGTATTATGCTTCTTTTTTTTTTCTTTTTTTTTAAATACAAGTACTTATCTCAAGTCGCAATAACCCGGGATATCCTTCTAATCTCGAGTGATCCCAACTCGTGATGAATAACTTTTTTCTTTTTTCTGGATTAGTCCACCAATATATTGCAACTAGATTCATTTACTTAACCAGTCATGTTGTTCTTAATTTAATTTATAAATTGGATGGTTTTTTTTTTTTTTTTCAAATACTAGATGATTGATTTGTTCAATATGCAAGAAGTTCATAAGGTATCTGTAAAAAAAAGCTTATTTAGAATCACTGAGACAAAAGAAATGCCCTATACTTCACACCTCTTTTTTTTTTTTTTTTTTTTTTGGTGCTGAATACTATATACTTCACTGGTTAGACATTGATAAGGATTTTCTTTCTAAGGGAAACATTGATAAGGATGTTAATACAAAGGGTACAAGTTAATTTGAACTTTTCTTATTAGTATTAATGCAAGTGCAGCCGAGTTTTTCATTGTATATAGTGTGGCATTAACATGAAAATTCTTTAGTAACTTTCAGCTTTCATCTTTTTTTTGGTAAATTTCCCCTATATTTATGGTTTAAGTATAATGAAAAAAATAATAAATATTAGTATCATTTTGGGTGAAAATTGCCTTATCTTCTATGAGATTTCAAGTATAAAATATGTATCCACCTTTGCTACATTTAATGTTGATACTCGAAAGTCCAAAACAATTGTTAGCTGTCTCTTTCACCCTCAATTCCAACATTTAACGTAAATATAGACTTTGGAAAAGGTTGATTAACGAACAATTATACATTTGCTTAAATAGAATAACAATCATAATTTTCCCATCACTATCCAACAAAGAAAATTCTTGCTTTAACTTTCCATGTATAGCACCTTCTTTTAACCAAAAAAGAAGAGCACTTCTTTTAATCATGGATTTCCTCCTTTACTAATTGCTTAAGTAATATTAACCTTTTATTATTATTATTATTATTTTATCCCGGCTGGATCCAACGAGTTCAGAGCTGTTATGTCCATTTTTCTGTCATGTCCTTTCGCTTTTTTATTTTTCATGTCCTCTAAATTCAACAGCCTGATCAAATAAATAGGAATTAAATACTATAAATACTTAAACAATTCACTTAGGTGTAAAAACTAAATTGAAGAAACAATTAAGAGGACTCTATTAATACAAGTCTTAGACCATTGTGCATGTAATCTAGTTGTTCAATTAATGTGCCAAAGAAATTATATAACTATTTTTTTTTCTTTTTTGTTCACAAGATTTAAAAATAAAGATAGTTCTATTGACACGTACTCATAATTTTTAAAAAAAAATAAACACACACCTAATTTGTAAAAGTGCTAAATTACGTATTTTGTTACACACGCTGTTTGTTTCACTACGCCATAATAATTTCAATCTAATAAATTCCAAAATTTTTACCCAATACACCACTTCATACCATAATTGATTATGTGAATACCAAAGCGATTATCAACTTTGCCAATAGAAAATTTATCATGCACGCTAATTTCTTAGATTAAAAAATGAAAAACAAAAAAAAAAAGGAACAAGAAAGAAATTCTTTTGCATGTAGTTTAACAAATCCAGCTAACCGAATTAGTTTAAAACTAAAATAGTTTAAAACAAAAAAAACAAAAAACAAAAACCAAAGAAAAAAGACAAAGACAAAAAAAAAAAAAAAAAAACTCAGCCAACTAAACTAAAAGACATTAAACATAATGCTAAAACTCAGCCAATTCGTGTAGATCACTTGAGAAATAGTACTAAAACTAAAATTAGATTATCTCATAATGCAGGAAACAAATGTAAAAGACTACCGGACTTATTAATAAAGTGTGTTATTTACGAAATGAGACTCATATTAAGGGGATGTTTAGTATGGTCACTGGTGATACCAATTTTCTAACCTAGATTTGGACATAAGGTGGGAAAAAATAATAAAAAAATCTAATAATGGTCGGTTTTTTCTTTTCGTTTCTTTTCTTTTCTTTTCTTTTTTAATGTACTCGTGATGTAATTTTTTTTTGTTTAAAGAGATATTGAGTTAATGAGTTTAGTCTCTTTTTTCAATTCAGCTAAAGGTTGGTTTTGTTGGAATAAATTGATAAATTTTAAGTAAACAGTTGTTTGAAAAGCTAAATGAAGTGCCTTTCAATTTAAAAAAAAAAAGTTAAATGAAATGTGTAAACATATTTCCATAAGATAATGATATTGATTTTCTGTAATTTATTAAGTTTTTGTTGTAGGCTATCAAGTGAACTTCTCCTTTGTTTTTAATTGATTGATAAAGTTACTTATATTATATTAAAAGGTATGTTTAGTTTATCAAAGTTACGTTTAGTTATCAACCATAAAAATACCACACTATTAGTACCCAAAATACACATCCAAGTTACTAAATCCTTTAGCGTTACCCATTAAAATTATTTCCATGGTATATTAAATTATTACATTTTAGGAGAAGGAATTTAATTCCGTAGATAGTAGATAAGAGATAAGTTTTCCTTATCAATGAACTTAATTTCCTATTGTTAAATGTGATCCACATCATTTACTTTTTAAATACAAAAGTAAACATTGAAATTTAAAATCAAGAATTTAATACATTTTTTTCCAAATTAGATTACTCTTTAGTAAACACTTCCTAAGAGTCTATTTTCATTTTCAAAAAACTCAAATTCAAACTTTAAAAAATACAAAACTTTATTATTTCAAATCGAAGTGAGACGATATCATTTTTGAATATTTCTAAACACATTTTAGATTTTGCACTATTTTTTATATCACGTAACTTTTCAAGAGTCTTCTCTCTAAATACATATTTCAAACCTAACCTCTAAGGCTCCGTTTGGATCGTGTGTCTGTTTTTTAAAAGGAAAAATTTTTATTTTAAATGAAAAGGTATTTTCATTTAAAGAACAAGATGATGTTTGAATGTGTAAAAAAATTTCTTGTTTGAAAACAAAAAGTTATTTGAAATGAGAAAAAATGGTGTTGGAAATATTACATTGTGAGAATATTTCAAAAAAAAATTCATTTTCTTTTTTCAAAATGATATTGTGCAAAGTACGTTTGAAAATGAATCTTTTTTTTTCTTCAATGTACTTTGAAAATGAATCTTTTTTTTTTTCAAAATAAGAAGAAAGATAAAAAAAAAAAATTTTGAAAACACACCTCTTTTATAAAATTATCCTATTTTAAAAATTAGACACTCCATCCAAACATAAACATAAGATAAATCACCGTCTCTAGACATCCCCTCAAACGGTCCTTAGCGCTAAACTAACCGAGGCAACTGGGGGTAGGTTTGAATGGATAGATCATGGGTCCACTGACCGGATGTCGCCTTTCAGAGCAGCCCATAGCCCTTATCCACGTCATCCAAAATCGCGTAACGCGTAAGCCCAATAAGCCCTCAATTGAATCTCTCCAGGGGTATTATCGGAACAAAAATAATTTCCCCACCTTCCCCCTCGTCCCCTCCCTCGACCGTAGCCATTCCCCAAAAAAAAAAAAGAAAGAAAAGAAAGAAAAAAAGAAAAGAAAAGTCCCTGCACATTCCCCGAGGATCGGAAACTCGCCGCGACTCGGACAGCCTCCAAACTCCGGAGCCGACTCAGCAACCGACTCGCCTCCCCCACGCTATGGAGATCGCGCCGGCGGCGCAGCTGATCGACGGTCCCGGTCGGTACGACGACGCCGTTTCGTCGGAAAGCGTCAGGGCGGTGGCGGCGTCGTCGTCGTTGTCGTCTGAGAACGAACCGTCCGCGTCGACGTCTCCGTTGTCTACGCCGTCGTCCCAGGCGACGAAGTACGACGAGGACGAGGAGGAAGAGGACGTGTGCAGGATTTGCAGGAACCCGGCGGACCTCGAGCACCCGTTGAGGTACCCGTGCGCGTGTAGTGGGAGCATCAAGTACGTCCACCAGGATTGCCTCCTCCAGTGGCTCAATCATAGCAACGCTCGTCAGTGCGAGGTGCCAATTTCTCTCTCTCTGATCGGCTTTGTAATTCGAATTTTGATGTTTAGGGCTTCTGTTGCAGTCTGATGGAAATTTTTTTGATTGCTCAATTCCTATTATAGATAATCTGAAATTTGGGATTAATTTCATTCTATGAGTTTGCTTTCAATTTTGGAAATTAATTGTGATTATCTGGAACTAGTCATGAAATCTGTTTGGGGAAGAAAGGATTTTGAAAATTTGCCTATTATCTCTTTTTTATGATTTCGTGAAATTTAAATGAACTAAAGTTTCTTTGAATTTTTTGCTGGTGAAGAAATCATAACCAAGTTTCTGTTTTTCTAGTGTAATGTGTTTTTATTCTGTGATACGTTAAAACTGTATGAGAAGATGTATAAATATTCCATTGTTGTCCCAGCACCTTATTTGCAGGGTTTGTGTGACTTCAGAAAAGGATTTTAATGTGAAATTATTAGTTATATTAGAGTCTAATTATTCTGATGGTGGGGAGTTTGTTTTAGTTAGGTGGGAAAAAAAAAATCTTATTCTCTTCTTGTAAGATTTGTAAAAACCTATAATATTCAAGAGAGTTGTTGTATAAAAATTCTTAGGGCCTATATTCTACAGCTGGATTTTCCTGCATATGACTTCCCTCGGTGAACTGTATGATACACGAGTTACTAAATTTTCAGTGACGTATGTATTTCCCTTTGAGACATTGTTTCGGCCTTCTATTTTTTTAGTACTTGACTGATAATGTGAAATACTTGTGTTTGATTGAGTACATTAGTTTCTTTTGCTAAACTTACTACCTTGTGAGCATTAAACTTGAGGTGATTTACTTCTCTGCGTGATTCAATTCGATGTGTATTGTAGGTTTGCAAACATGCATTTTCCTTCTCCCCCGTATACGCTGAGAATGCTCCGTCAAGGCTTCCTTTTCAAGAGTTTGTAGTTGGGATAGCCGTGAAAGCTTGCCACGTCCTGCAGTTCTTTTTGCGCCTAAGTTTTGTACTTTCTGTTTGGCTGCTCATCATTCCATTTATTACGTTTTGGATATGGCGTCTGGCTTTTGTGAGGAGTTTTGGTGAAGCTCATAGATTGTTCCTGAGTCACTTATCTACTACAGTTATACTTACAGATTGTCTGCATGGGTTCCTTCTTTCTGCTAGCATTGTGTTTATTTTTCTCGGGGCTACATCTCTGAGGGATTATTTTAGGCATTTACGAGAACTTGGAGGACAGGATGCTGATAGAGATGAAGAAGGGGACAGAAACGGTGCTCGTGCGGCAAGAAGACCTCCTGGACAAGCTAATAGGAATTTAGCTGGTGATGCAAATGGGGAAGATGGTGGTGGAGCTCAAGGAATTGCTGGAGCAGGTCAAATGATAAGAAGGAATGCTGAAAATGTGGCTGCTAGGTGGGAGGCACAGGCAGCTCGCCTTGAGGCTCATGTCGAACAAATGTTTGATGGTTTAGATGATGCTGATGGTGCGGAGGATGTACCCTTTGATGAGCTTGTTGGCATGCAGGGCCCCGTCTTTCATTTGGTTGAAAATGCATTTACAGTGAGTTCAATTCTATCCCTTCCTCTTTTCTCTTGTTTAGCCTGCTGATTATTTAATAATTTTGAGCTACTTGTTTTTGTTCCCATCATTTCTTGGTACTTTTTTTGGTTTTTTTTTGTGTGCATATATATTGATCAGACAAGGAATAATACCCTGATCAAAATTCTCTAAACTGCCCTGATCAAGGTCATTCCAAACTTGTTAAACTAATATGTTTTAAGAAAACTGTCCCTTTTAGTGATTATGTTGGGGCTATTGGAAAGGATGGAGGATAAAGGTTCTATTCTATCACTCGAGGCAAAAATCATATAACTGCCTCTCTTCTAGTGGGTTTTCATGTTTCCTTCATACTAAAACACAATTTCCATTATTAAACAGACTTAGCATTGATTTGTTACTTGTTTGGGTAGTCTGGATCATATATATATATATATATATATATTTAATTTGTGGGAAGATCTACATATTAGTGCTTATGCATGTATATTTGAGTTTGTATGTGTTCAAGTTCTTTCATCGTCTTCATCCACAATCAGTTGATGGTTGATCTAATGTTTTCTGCTTCTTCTTTTTTCCCCAAGATGCAACAATGTCTTCATTTAAACATAGAATATAACAAACTGGTGGTCTTAATTTGCTGCAGGTTCTGGCCAGCAATATGATATTTCTTGGTGTTGTTATCTTTGTGCCATTCTCATTTGGTCGAATTATCCTGTATTATATATCTTGGGTTTTCTCCACCGCTAGTGCTCCAGTTTTGTCAACAGTGGTGCCACTTACAGAGTCAGCACTCTCCTTAGCAAATATTACATTGAAGAATGCGTTAACTACTGTGACAGATTTGTCATCTGGAGGTGAAGACAATGGTGTGCTTGATCAGGTTGCAGAAATGTTGAACGTCACTGCAAGTGGATCTAATGAACTTTCAAACAATATGAGTTCACTTTCAGCAGATCTCTTGAACTCTGCGAGTATTGGAACATCACGACTTTCTGATGTCACTACTCTTGCAGTTGGATACATGTTTATATTTTCTTTAGTTTTCTTCTACCTTGCCTTCATCGCTTTGATTCGGTATACCAGGGGTGAGCCGCTGACTATGGGGAGATTTTATGGTATTGCTTCTATCGCAGAAACGATCCCGTCCCTTTTCAGGCAGTTCTTGGCAGCAATGAGGCATTTGATGACTATGATAAAGGTTGCTTTCCTTCTCGTCATTGAGCTTGGCGTATTTCCATTGATGTGTGGATGGTGGCTGGATGTATGTACCATAAGAATGTTTGGGAAGTCTATGGCTCACAGAGTCCAATTCTTCTCAGCCTCCCCCTTGGCAAGTTCCTTGGTGCATTGGGTTGTTGGAATTGTTTACATGCTACAGATCAGCATATTTGTCAGTCTTCTGCGAGGGGTACTATTTTTCTTCAATCTTGATATAATAAATCTTTCCTACGTAACACCTGCTGCTTTATAACTCATGGCTTGTTGTTGGCAGGTTTTGCGTAATGGAGTTCTTTACTTCCTTCGAGATCCAGCTGATCCCAACTATAATCCATTCCGTGATCTTATTGATGATCCTGTACACAAACATGCTCGCAGGGTTTTATTATCTGTTGCAGTGTATGGGAGTTTAATTGTGATGTTGGTGTTTTTACCAGTCAAACTTGCCATGCGGATGGCACCATCCATTTTTCCTCTTGATATCTCGTAAGATGGCTCTTAATGTTCTAGTTTTAGTGCCAGAAATCTCAAAACAGCAGTTTCAATGTTCATAAGCTATCTCTGTTCCTAAGCAGTTTCAATGTTCATAATCTATTTCTGTTCCTAACGTGCATCGTTTTTATTTTTCCACAGGGTGTCTGATCCATTCACCGAAATTCCAGCTGACATGCTTCTTTTCCAAATATGCATTCCGTTTGCCATCGAGCATTTTAAATTACGGACATCAATTAAATCGCTCCTTCGCTATTGGTTTACGGCTGTTGGCTGGGCGCTTGGCTTAACAGATTTCTTATTGCCTAGACCTGAAGATAATGGTAGTCAGGAAGCAGGAAATGCTGAGCCAGGAAGGCAGGACAGACTACAGGTAGTACAACTAGCTGTGCAGGACCGGCTACTGGCGCCACTTCCAGATGCTGATGATCCAAATGGACCCATGATTGCATCTGGGGACGCTAATGTTGCAGAGGACTATGATGGTGATGAACAATCTGATTCAGAGTAAGTGGTCGGATCTGCGATTTTTAAGAAGTGAACTTGATTTGTGTTATTGCTGTGAATAGATCCTAGACGATTTGCTATGCAATTTTAATTGTGTTCTAATGTGAATTTGTGGGAAGCTGTTTTTAATTCTGGACTTCTCACCTTCAATTTTTGTTCTCGGTTCTTCTGACTACCATTTTTTGTTTTTCAAATCTTCTATAGCAGGTATAGCTTTGTCCTCAGAATAGTCCTCTTGCTGGTGGTGGCCTGGATGACTCTACTTATCTTCAACTCTGCTGTGATAGTTGTACCAGTTTCGCTTGGAAGGACAATTTTTAACACCATCCCTGTTCTTCCAATAACGCATGGGATTAAATGCAATGGTAACTTATTCAAATTGTTTTATGGTCACTTTGCTTTACACATTGGCATTGGTTTGTTAATCACTTTTTTTTTTTTTTTTAAATCGTAGATCTATATGCTTTCATCATCGGAAGCTATGTAATTTGGACTGCTGTGGCTGGAGCCAGATATTCCATTGAGCATATTAGGACAAAGAGAGTAGCAGTTCTATTGGGGCAGATCTGGAAGTGGTGTGCCATTGTTTTCAAGAGCTCCGCACTCTTATCAATTTGGGTACAAATGAACAGAATTTTTCTTATATATGAAAACCAACTTTTGCAAGTGTTCGATTCCCCCCCCCCCCACAACCAGCGCCCCACCCCCCCCCCCCCCCCCCCCCCCCCCGCCCCTTTTCTAATGTTTTGACCATGAGAAATTGTCTTGTTCCAGATCTTTGTCATTCCAGTATTAATAGGGTTGCTATTTGAGCTTTTGGTGATCGTACCAATGCGAGTGCCTGTGGATGAGAGCCCAGTTTTCCTCTTGTACCAGGACTGGGCTTTGGGCCTCATTTTTCTCAAGATATGGACTAGATTGGTGAGTCGTCTTTCTTTCCCGTTGCATGCTTAGAAAAACATTCATGAATCCTCAAATGTTTCCATAGCACAGATGTTCACACTGTTGCTGGCATGAATCTGTATCTTCAAATTTTTTGTCAGTAGAATGGAAAGAAATGCATCTCAAAATATCCTTTTCAAGTTTTTATCGTCATTTTTCCTATACTGAGAGTCCGTGCCATGATACTGCTGTTATTATTAGGAGACCCTGGACTGGATAAATATCTAACTGACGTCTGGTGATTTCCTGGTACTCGTGTTTGCTTATGTAGGTTATGTTGGATCACATGATGCCGCTGGTCGATGAAAGTTGGCGAGTAAAATTTGAAAGAGTGAGAGAAGATGGTTTCTCCGGGCTGCAAGGTCTATGGGTGCTGCGTGAGATTGTGTTCCCAATCGTTATGAAGCTGTTGACTGCCCTTTGTGTCCCCTATGTCCTTGCCAGGGGAGTGTTTCCTGTACTTGGGTACCCGTTGGTTGTTAATTCCGCAGTCTATCGGTTTGCCTGGTTGGGATGCTTGTCCTTCAGCTTGTTGTGCTTCTGTGTAAAGCGATTCCATGTCTGGTTTACCAACCTTCACAACTCCATCCGCGACGACCGTTATCTCATTGGCCGTAAGCTTCATAACTTTGGGGAGCACAATGAAGAAAATCAAAATGAGGAGGGTACATTATCTGAAATGCAGGACTCAGATTTGCAGGTTGCGGGTTTGATTCAACGTGACCAAGCTAACGTTGGGATGCGGCTTAGACGTGCAATTCAACAAGATGCGTAATCTATAGGACAGGCGTTTAGGCGGCTTTTAATAGTTGGATGTGTGTATACACCACTGACATGCCCCCTGATGTGTACACCTCCCGCGAGGGGATGTACCTAGGGGTCTGCGTAGTACTCTTCTAATTTTTGGAGTTACTGACTTGTGCGTTGTCATAATAGTAATTGGTAGCTATGCAAATTAAAAGGAATTTACAAAGTTTGCATGTTATTCAGGTTCTGCTTTGTTACTTTCGCTTGAATAATGTAAATACCTTCACAAACTTAAGTCAATGGTTTTATTCCTCACTCTGTCTCTGTTAGAGAAAGGGGACAAAGGGCCAAACATCTGTTGAGTTGGATTAAATTGACTTTCCAGATTATAACTTAAACAATGGTTATTGGGAACATTTAGCACAACGTTCTAAATTTTAAAAATTCAATTTGAATTGAGAATCTCTTGAATAGAATCTAAAGTGATTAGTGTTTCGGGGAGAAAAATAAGTGGTGTAGATTTCGAATCATACCAAGGCCAATTCTTTGGGCTTTCTCGAAAGCTTCCTTCATCAAACAGTCTTTAAACATTTAACTTGGTCCAAATGCATTTAGATTGACAATAACTATAAAAATCAAAAGGTTATGTTTGAAGTACTCACAGAGTGTTTACTAGTAGACAATTCAATTTGGAAAAAAAGAACTAATTTTCTTAATTTTAAATTCTTGTGTTTACTTTTGTATTTGAGAATTATATGACGTGGTTCTCACCTAAAAATATGCAATTAATTTTCTTGATAAGGGAGAACTATCTCTCACCTACTACCTATGGAAATAAATTATTTCCCATAAAAAATAAGAAGTAACTAACTCTATACCAAATATACTCTTATTCTTCTTTAATTATTATTTTTTTCATTTAAAGATAATTTCGTAACTACAGTAATTATATTTTCAATCTTTCTAATTTTTTAGAAAGTAAACAACATAATAGGAATTTAATTCCTCAAGTCAATAGATTCCTTGATAGATTAGTAAACATTTTAATCTAATTCTAGAATTTAATTTCTTTTTTAAAGGGATTAATTTTCTATTTTTAGAATTTCTGATTAGTAAACGTGCCCTTAGTTTAAACTAATTACAGAAAGGGTAGGTCCATTGACGGCCCTTATTTGTTTTTCCCACCCACTTTTTAAACCCACTAACCATATTAGTTTTAGAATTAAAAAATTACTTGTTTCACCCCTTAATTTTCCCAAAAAGCCCTTATGACTAAATTATTTATCTTTTTTCTTTCTTTCTTCTCTCTCCACATACTAAATCTAAACCATTGCATATTTTTTTAAATATGTTTTGTTTTATTTTTATTTGAAATTTTTTTTTTCTCACAAGATTTTTTTTTTCTTTTTTCTTTTTTCTTTTTTCCTTTTAGATATCCAATAAAAATTCTTCATCAATTTTATATATTGTGATAAAAATCTATAAACTTATTTTTGGTATACTTCTTCTTTAGACGATAAAAACTTGAGGATAATGTATTGATGAAACTAAGTATTCCACAAGTATGGTTGAAAATGCTATGAATTTGGTTAATATTTTAATTAGATAATTAGAAAAATTCAGAATTTACATAAATTCCTAATAATTTTTCTCAATTAATCATAAAATGAATAGCCAATCAAATCAATATATTTGATCATATATCCACATCATCATGCATACGTATTTATCATTTACTTGTTATTTCTTAGAAAACAAAAAACTAATTATAACATGAAACTACAAAAACAAATGAAAAATAGGAATAATAACAAACACAATAAAAGAATCTTCTCTTAAAAAAAATCTTGTGAAAATGAATTAAATTTACAAAAAAATAAGGAAAAAATGTATAGATATTTATATTGTAATAGGAGGGAAAAAAAAGTAAATAATTTGTTAATTAAGGGTTTTTTTTTTTGGAAAAATAAAGGGGTAAAAAAAGTAATTATTTAATTATAAAATTAATATGGTAATGGTTGTTTTAAAAAGTGAATGGAAAAAATAAGATAAATGGTGTCAATAAACCTACACTTGCAGAAAACTTGAAAAGACATGGATATTTGAATTTAAAGAACGTGCAGAGATGTTGAGGTTAATGGTGAAGCAGGTAGAGAGTATAAACGATAAAGAGAGTACATCTGTCCCAGTTGGCACGATGAGTTTTTCTTCTTCTTCTTCTTCTTCTTCTTTTTAAAAAAAAATAATTATGAAATGTCTAAAATCTCTCGTATTGTATGTTAATTGATGAGTTTGGAACCCAATTTTTCACAGCAAAGGCCATTGCGAACTTGAAACAACTTTCTCAGAAATAAATACGTCAATAGAAGTGTTTAGCGGCAAAATCAAAGCACAAAAGTCGCAAATCTCCAAGAGAAATAAAAAAGCTCTCAGAAACAAACCAAATCGAGGTTCTACCCTACCGCATATCACTTTTAAAGCTGTGAACCAAACCGCAACTTAAGTAGTTCTAAAATCAACGTTTTTTAAGGGTAGAGTTTGCCGACAAATAAAATTCTCAGGAGACAAGGTTGTCGGTAAGCGACAATGAGACCAGCTGATCAGCTGCACTGCCAGCCTGCTGCTGCTGTGCAACATTCCTCAAAACCTCCATAGCCTCCGCCACCTTCGCTTTAAGAGCTTCTGGCGACTCAAGCAAATGCAAAACTTCAGTCTGGTCCATCTCCAGCAGCATGCCGGTAACCTTGGCGGCATTATCAGGTTCCAGCTGCTCCACGAGTGGGTAAAGATTCTCACCCAGCATCTACCGATTTTCGAGACAAACAAATGAAATTCAGTTGACTAGCTCAAGTAACTACTGAAATCTTTCAAGTAGTTGAAGATGGTTAAAGCATGAAAAGCGAAGCAAATGCTTACAGTTCTCTGCTGCTCTGGTGAAGCATTTGCCAGGGCACTGGCCAAGGCCCCAATTGGAATTGGCTGAGACAAAGCTGCATCACGGAGCGGCATACCGCCCATGTCAAATGGAACAGAAAACATGCCACCAGCAACACCAGGCATTGGAACATCAGGCAGAGCACGGCCTGGAGGGTAACGGTAGACTCTCCCCCTCGGAAGCATCTGTTATTCATTCAAGAAAAGCTTTGCAGATGACAAATCTGGAAATGTTACCCTACAAGGACACAGCAAAAGTATGGAAAATTCCACCAACCTGCTGCTGCATTAATGGAACTGGTTGCTGATTTTGCTGGACGGATCCACCACGTCGACCACCGGGACGCTGCCCCTGTTGTCCTTGCTGAACCATTGGCATAAAGAAATTTGGCATTGGAGCCCCACCAGGCCTCATACCAGGAACAAGTTGCTGCTGATACCCGAATCCCGGCTATTTACAAAATAGAAATTCAAGGTAAGAGCAGCGGTGATGAATGTAATTATTTATATCTAAACGAGGTGTAAGATTATAGCCCAAACCAATATGGTCAAGGAGAATTTCAAGTAAAGTGATCAATAAAGTAAGTTACATAAAGAAAAAAGCAAGCAAACTACTACCTGGGAAGGAATGATAGCAGGTGGAGCTTGACCATAGAATATTTGCTGTCCAAGTCCCGGGCCACCAGGGGGGTACATTGGCATACGAGGAGCAACTGAAGGTGCCATTGCAACCGGTCGCATCTGAGAAAACTGAGCCTGTACAAGCAGTAAAAATCCACCAATTTTGCACCAAAACGACATTTTCAAAGACAAATCAATATCAGAAACCAACAGTTGAACATGAAAATGAAGTAAAATAATACAGGGAAAATAGCTTTTTAAACTGCAACTAGTCTTTAAACTATGTTTTCGTTTTTCTACAAAAACAACTCATCAGATAGAAGCATCATGTTTCTCTGAATTGATCTGGGTAGTAGAGGGGGCTAGAGAAATACCTGCAACCTTGCTCTCCTATCTTCTTTTCTTTGTGCAAGTGCAACATACAGAGGTTTGCTAACGATCATTTTGCCATTCATCTCCACAAGCTAATAACAAGAACAAAAAATTAATTGTTTTCTACTTCTATTTCCTTGGTTAAAAAAAAAAAAAAAACATATTATGACATCCATTTTGCACACAGAACTAGCAACTTACAGCTCGAGATGCCTCTTCAGGAGTAGAGAATGCAACAAACCCTGATCCTCTACTTATTCCATTAGGGTCTCGCATAACCTGCCACATCTCAAAGAAAAGAACAATCATTAGGCCTAGTTAATAGATCAGTGGATGAAGACTTCACCATGTAAGAATAGATGCCACAAACCTTGCATGAGGTTATGGTACCAAACTGAGAGAATAGCTCCTTCAGCTTATCATCACTGATACTGTCATCTAAATTTTTAATATACAAGTTTGCACCTTGATATTTGTCAGCTGCCTCTTTCATACTCTGCTCAAAACGAGTTTTTAATTCAACTTCTCTTTCAGATTTCTTCTGGGCTTTCCCAACATACCATTCCTTATCATCAAATTTCTTCCCATTCAAACATTCAACAGCTCTAGCAGCATCATCTGCATTCTCAAAGTTGATAAATCCAAAGCACCTTGATTTTCCATCTGCTTCCCTCATCACTGCCACACTAGTAAGTGCTCCAAATTCACTGAAAATTCTATTCAAGTCTTCCTCAGTTGTTGATTCTGAGAGATTCTTCACAAAAACATTGTTAAACTTTGTCTTATCAATCGCACCTTCTCTTTCCTGCTTGCGAAGGAAGGGCCCCACGAAAACTTGCTTATCATTTAAAAGCATTCCGTTCAATTCTTTTATAGCTTTTTGGGCAGCTTCCTCTGTGTCAAACTGGACAAACCCATAGCCTTTTGATTGGCCAGATGGGTCTGTAGCCACCTTACAAGAAAGGATATTTCCAAAAGCAGAAAATGTATCATGCAATGCTTTGTGGTCAATGCCTCTGTCCAAATTCTGCCAAGTTTAAAACAAAGAAAAGTTAGCCTCGGTGATAGAACAAAAAATACAGGGTATGCAGCTCTCTTGTTTTTAGAAGTAAAAGCTACTCAAGAACACGTTATTAATGAATGGAAATACCTTAATGAAGATATTTCCTGACCCACTTTTGCGAATACTAGGATCCCGATGGGAGTACATAATCCTAATCGGCTTTCCATTGAGAGGAGTGAAGTTCAGCATATCCAAAGCTCTCGCAGCTGTCATTAATTTAACTAAATTCGTTAGAAATCTTTTTTTTTTTTTTAAGGTAACAAATAGAGGGGGAAAAAAACAAAAGAAAAGATATAGATATCTGTTCTCAGAGTCCTGTTTCTTTAACCAAAATATACTAGGCAGAATAAATCTTCCTAGATGAATATTGCCAACCTTAATTGGTTTGTAGCATGTCAATTTACACGAGACCACTTACCAATTTTACAATCTCTCTCATTTTGTTGTCCTCTTAGGGCAAAGAGGTAAATAAATCTACACACTATAGTAGCCTACAAACTTTAAGGGGGAAATACGGTTTATTGCCTAAGACAACAAGACTGCTAGATAGGATCTTCCTTGTATTCACCAGAAAGGGCTTCAACTCAATGGTTCTTAACCTATATGCCTCAACCACTTCAACATTCACCCATGTATTTAGGGATTCGACTCGTGTGTCCCTGCATTCATCTCCCCTTTCCTATCCCTTTGCTAATATCATGACGCGTCATTTAAAAAATCACGTCACATCAGTTAGAAGACCTTATCAATTTATTGACATATCATGATTTTATTGGAGAGACACGAAGGGAACAAAAAAATGGGACATATGAGCCAAATCCTGTGTTTAGCCGGTGTCTCTCAGATAGGATAAGGGAAGAGAACATATACAAATACAAAATTGAAAAACACAATGGCCAATCCAACCAAACGGATTGACAAATGCATAACATTCTAACATTGAAATTCTAGAGGAATTCCCCTCCACTGAGGGAGCTTAAAGATTTATGTCCTTTCTTAAACACAACAAGATTTCAGCCCTCACCCTCCCATTCTATATATAAACTTAATTCTCACTACTTTCTTCCTTCCTTTCATTCTTTTAACTATACTACAACCTAGGAATATAGCAATATATATATGTATATATATAAACACTATCTAAGATAATTGTGTAAATGACAGCGTAAAACTTCACTAGCACTCTCCAATTGCACCAGCTTTCTTAACTCAGTTGACGCACAAAATCTCCGGAGCCTCAATCATAACATAGTTTTTTTTTTTTTTTTTTTTGTTCACCACCAAGATTTTTTTTTTTTTTTTGTGTGATCCAAATGAAAATTAGAAAAGGGAAAATCGAAGGAGATGACTAACCGTCTTGGGGATTGCTATAATTGACATAACCATAGCCAAGTGATCTCCGGGTGGTCAAGTCCCTGCAAACCCTAACCGAAACCACCTGACCCAGCTGGTTAAACAGGTCATAGAGCTGAGAATCCGTCACACTCTGGTCGAGATCTCCGACGTAAAGCGACGTCGTCACGAACTGGTTGGCCCCACCGTTGGCCGCTGCGGCGTTAGCTCCGGGAATCGCATTCTGGGGCTGAACCTGAACTTGTGCCATCTCAAAAACAAACTCAAAGCTTCTTCCTTTCTCCTTTTTTTTTTTCTTTTTCAAAACTTTTTTTACTTTTTTCTTTTTTTTTTCTTCCCTCTCCTCTTGTTATTGCAATGATCAAAACCCTAGGAAGAAGAACAACACGAAGATAAAAAGCTAAAAGATAACGCACACCAAGTGTTCGATAAAATACCTCAGAGAAACAAAAAAAAAACGAAATTTGTGTGTTTTTTTTTTTTTTTTTTGGTTTTATGATAGGGAGAGGAGAGGGAAGGAGGTGGAGGGATAAATGGTCGGAGGAGCCGACGGCGGTAGGTGGTGAACCGCCGGGGGCGGCGGCGGCGCGTGAGGATAAATAGAGGAGAGAGAGAGAGAGAGTGGAGAGAGAAACAAAAGGAAATGGGGGTTTTTTTTTTGGGGGGGGAGGGGGGGGGGGGGTGTTCAGAAGAAACTGCAACTAAAAGGCCGATTGTGAGCTGAGCTGTAAGAGGGTGAATGTTAGGTTAGGGTTAGGTGAACCCTAGGATACGCTGACGACGATGTATACACCGTTTGATCTGAGCTCTGTGGGCCCACTGATGACGAACTGCATAAGCGATTAGACACTTACACCGTTACCAGCGTTGCACCTGGAGGACTTTTAACTGTGCGTCAGAGTTTTTACGTTTTTATTTTTTGGATTAATTTTATAAGAAAAAATATTAGGGGGTGGATGGCTCAACCACTCAAACCATTCAACTCAAACTTTTTTTTGTCTTTTTCTCAAAAAGTTTTTGTCTTTTTCCCAAAAAGTATTTTGTCTTTTCTGAAAATTCAAAAAAATTTACTATTGAAACTTAAAAATCCCAACTCAAACTACTACACCAAACATGCCCTTAATATAGGAATCCTACCATCAATTTTTAAATATTAATTTATATAATATATAAATTATTAAATCTTTATTTACAACTGTTTAAATTATTATCAAATCAATTAATTAAATTAGATAATTAAAATATAATATGTGGGTTTGTATTAAAATAATTTTGATTATTTTATAACCCCTGATTTTTGTAAAGTGATCTAAGCATCCAGGCGTGAACGTCGGATGGATTTGATAGATTTTTCATGTTTTTTAACTTATTCATATAAGTTTTAATAGGTTGAATATGTGATGATTAGAGATAAGAAGAAGAAATTTGAGACTGTTAAGAGATTTGATTTTCATCTTAAAAGGTCAATCAGTTAAGTGGAATGGTATAATATTCTTACATTTCTATTATTATTATTATGTTTTTACAATGTAGGACTTATGTTTCTTTTTACTCTTAACATGCCCCACTGAATTGTATTTTCTTTGAAGTCACCAATCTTGAATAGATCGGGCTGCTCGTTTGAGTTTATTGGACTCTGATACCATGTGAAAATTAGATAATAAAATGAGAAATTGAAATAATTACACAAAAGGTATATTTTTATAATCTCATTTTAAACTATGTCTGTTTTTTAATAATATGGCATAAATGTTCATTTTTAAATAAACAACCACTTGTACTACTCATTTTGTCCTTTTACCATATTTAATATCATTTTTCCTCATTAGATTTATTATTATTTTCTTTTTTTGTTCATCATTTTTGTATCTTTATCTTAATGATTAGTTTTTTTATTACATTGATTGTTTATTAATATGATTTAGGTTTTTTTTAATATCATATTTCTTAAGTATGATTTAGGTATCTTAAAAGTAATTTTTTTATTATAATTTAGGTTCTTTATAATAATTGTTCCATTATTATGATAATTATTATTGGTATTGTTTTAATAGATAATTTCTAAAGTTTTTTTTTTTTTGGATAAAAAGATAGTTTCTAAAGTTTCAATGTGATATGAAATTATTTATTATTATGATACTTTTTTAAATATGCTATGTTTTTTTCTTAATAATATTATTATATCATTATGATGTTCTTTCATTATTATAATTAGTATATCATTATGATATATTTTTTAGGTTTTAAAGTGTTTAATATTTTTTTACAATATCATTTTTAAATATATTCATCGTGAATTTATCTTAATGACCAATTGTTTATTATAATGAATGTTTTTCATTTGGCATATAACTAATATTTGTTACGGTTCTTTTTTCTTTATAATAAATCAAGTAAAATGATCTTTTTTCCCCGTATAAAAGATTTGCTTAATCTTAAATGTTTTAGAGATTTTTTCTTTCCTTTTTTTGTAATTCTTTATTTATTTATTTTGAATTCTTGATGAAAGGATAATGTGGTCTTTATAATTATCACATTAGACATTCACGTAAATAAAAGAAAAAATTGACATTTTTTAAATCATAGTCTTCAATTTAAATATTTATGTAAATAATCCTAAGAAATTTGAGATTGTTAATAAATTGAGCTTTCATCTTAAAAGGTTAATCTGTTAACTAGGATGGCTCAATACCCTTAAATATATATTATTATTGTTGTGTTTTTACAATATAGGACTTGTTTTTTTTTTTTTTTAACCCTTAATAGAATAAAGTTGTAACCCACCTAATCAATTTAAAGTTGAAAATCAACCTATCCAATTAAAGTCGAGTTAAATTAGATGGGTTGATCGGGTTGGACATTATAATTAAAAAAAAATAAAACTAATAATGCAATTTTAAATAAGAAATGTGCGAAAAAGGTAACTAATTTATAACATATTCTCAATATCAAGTTGACAAGATCAATTATAGTTCAATTTCTAAAAAATTATAAATACAAAATACAAAATAAAAGATCTATAGTACAAGTTTAAATATATATGTCATAAATCAAGTAAAAACTAATTAATATTTAGTTAAAATATATTTTAAAAACATAGAAAACTTGATTGAGTAGGTTAAGTTTATGGCGGGTTACTAAATTTAAACCTAAACCCACCTAATGGAAATTCAAATTGGATAGGTTGGGTTAGGCTTAAGATTGGGTTAAATTGAATTGGATTCGGATGAATTAATCGGGTTATAGATTTTTTGTTCACCCCCATATGCATACATTGTCCCTTGAACTTTGAAAAGTTGGCATCTTTTCTGTCAGTTTTTTAAGGACAACAATGTAATTTAAACTATTAATGGATAATTAAGATTCTTAATTTTGTGGTAATATTTTTTTCAAATATAGAAATGAAGGGGGGAAAAAACCATGTGGGATGAATGGGAGGCCCAAGGAAACTCTTTCGAGGGTCGATAATCCTGCAATATCCAGTGAAGACGTGGGCTTCATTTGCCCCCTAATTCGCTTGCTTTCGACGAGATTCCGTTTTCAGTCTTCCTTTTTAGAATTTTAGTTCAATTGCATCGAAATATCTCATTAAATAAGTATTAGAGTAATTGATTCAGATAATTCCTGAATTTTTGAAAAGTGACGGTTTGATCTATGTTTTATTTTCTTTGGCCGAGATAACTCTGAACTCTTAAAATGTTACCCATTATAATCTTTTTCATCCAATTCCATTAATTTCTAACAGAATAAAAAGATATTTTTATTACTTTACTAATAATTAATTAAAAAATAAAAAAACTGATAAAAAATGAAAATTCATCTCTCTCTTTCTCCAATAGCACGGGGAGGGCGTGATAGCTTTCCGGAACCCAAATATGGGTTCAGGGGGCGGTGGCGCAACCTAGATATGGGTTCGTGCACCGCCCGGGGGGGGGGGGGGGGGGTGTGGGGAGCAGGAAAGAAGAAAGGGAGGGAGGGAGGGTGGAGGAAAGCGAAGAGAGAGTGGGGAAGAGAGGGAATGATGGAGGGTATTTTAATCTTTTACTATAAACTGATAATTTCAACAAGATTCTATTAAAAATTTAACAGAGTTTGACGGAAATGACTATATTGGTCAAGAAAATAGGAATTTAGGGTCGTCTCGGCAAAATAGTAGTAATAATAATAATAATACAACAAAAATCAAACCGTCATTTTGAAAGAGTTTTTGGACTATTTAGGCCAATTACTCTAATTATAAATATGTAAGTTGTGACAATGACAAAAAGTTAAAAGGTCCTTTGGGGCATTAACTGCAGATAGAGTTTTTCAAATTTTTTTTTTTTGTCTTTTTCTTAAAAAAATAAATCAATTTTACTATTTACATCTCTAAATTTCTCTTTTTTATTTTAAAAAAACTCAAATTCTAAAATACCATAACTTTCTTATAAAGATGAAATTTTTAAAATTGCATAAAATGACGAGATAAATGAAATAATATCTATATTGCTATTTTTTTTTCTAAACATATTTCTAGTATTTATACTTTTAACTATCACAATTTGTTTACAATCAAAAGCATATTCTAAAACTCAATACATTTCCAATCAGAACATTTTGCAAAACTCCAACTTCAATTTGTGGTCTTAATGGCCCTCAGAGTGTGTTTGGTTGGAGGGAGAGATGGAGAGAGGTGGAAGGAGATGCGCAATCAATTATTTGATTGGAGGGAAGAAACGAGGGAGGGGAGAGGTGGAGGGTGGACCACCATTTTACATCCTTCCACTCATTGAAGGATGCAAGCTCTCCCTCCCTTTTTGAGCTTGAGAGGATGTTTTTTGCTCTCAAAAATCTTATTAAAAATTTTACAAAAGAATAACATAGTAATTAGATAAATTGATAGCTATTACTATGTTTTCAACTGTCTCTCCTAACCAAATAATATAAAGGATTCCTACAATACTATCTCTCCGACTCTCTTCGTCTTTCCTCCTTTCCATCCCTATGCCAAATATAGCCTTGGCGTAAATGAATCATGACACTCTGAGAAATTATTTTTATCTGCGTTATTACAAGATGGTTGCTTAATAAAACTAACTCCTCCTCGGCAAGTTGAGCTTTGTTTTTTGTTGCCCTTCTTCCTATTGATGCAAGGAGTAAACGAGACCGTTATCATTTTGTATCATTCATATACTGATAAACGTTTTAAGAATCATAATAGAACGTCAAGTTATTTATGATATCAAGAAATGCTATAATCAATTCATCAACATATATTTGTTAAACGCGATTTGAGTAATTTATCTACATTTATTTACATAAATAGGCATTATTAAAGATAGTGACCCATCATTTGATACTAAAATTTAGTTTACAGGTTAGTTCTTTGACTACTTATAGGCTGTAGACTCATGCTAAACATATATTTTTTGTGGTTTTATTCCTTTCCTTAAAAAAAAAAAAAAAAAAAAAAAAAACAGCAGCAACAACAACAACAAGCAACAAATATTAGTGATTGTTTGGTGCAAAGGAAAAGTATGGAAGGAGAGAGAGTTTATATTTTGGGCTAATCGTGCGGTAAGTAGATGAATTTTTAGGCGGGTGTTCGCTTAGTTTCGTTCTAAATTTTATAAGCAAAATTATACTAAATTAAATAATAAGGATTCATAACGTGAAACACATGTGACCCAATTCTTTTTTTTTTTAAAAAAAAAAACCCTAAATTGGTGGGATCCATTAGGTATCTTGCTGGAGGAGGGAGGGATGGGTGGCGAGAAAGGGAGAGGGTTGTGAGGTCCATGGTGTTGGCTTGTTGAAAGGGAGAGTGGTGGATGGGTCACGAGACGGAGAAGTAGAAGGGCACAGGGCTCGTGGGAAGGTCCAAGGTGGTTTTCCCAGTAGCGGGGTGAGCGACGGGTTGTCAAGAGGGAAGAGGTTACTAGGTACTTTAACAAGTAAAACATAAAATTTCTAGAGAGACGTTAGGAGGCTCTTAGAGATCGGGGTTCATAGTGGTTTGGAGTAACATCAATTGTCACAATTCAAGTAAACACGAGAACTATGGTTCATGTTATTCCAATATTGTTTTTATTAATTTTTGACAGATTATATTTGACACATGATAAATTCGTATAAATTTAACGGAATTTTAAGGATCATGTCTTACATTAAAAAAAGAGTAATATACTTATTTGTCTTTTTCCTGATATCATTTTTTGTGAAGTTGACAAATGCCTACGATTATTTTTAAAAAAATAATAATGTTACACATCAGATATTAATAAAAAGTGAATTTCTTGATATATAATCCACAAATAAGTCCAATTTTCACTTTTCTAATGATATTTAACACCGACGATATCTTCGCTGTTTCGTGGATCCTGCTGGGAAAACGACGGGGCAAGGAATATGGTGGGTATGAAGGTTTGATAGGACATTTCCCCAGACACACTTTTATGGTGTGCTAATGTAATTCCAACCTGATCTGAACATTCCTATTTTGCGGCGACGTCATGGCTGACACCGCATAGAATTGGAGTTTGCAACAAGTAATTTGCTAAAAGCGACTCTCCCTCGCTCTCTCTGTCTCTGCCCACCAATATTGTCAACTGTCAATTTGGTATTTGGGTTGAAATTTTTACAAGATAGAATGTTCCACAACTCTCTTTTTTTTTTTTTTCTTTTTTTTTTTTTTTCAGTTAATGAAGTGTAGTAATTGTCGAGTTTTTCTTTCTTTCTTTATTTATTTTTGGCTGGGAATATAGAATGATGAATCAGGGCAATTCTGCTGCAGTTGTCGGGGGAAAAAAAAAACAAACAAATAAGCGGTAGTGAATATATGACAATGATAATGTAAAATTAATTTGATTTGGAAATATTTTCTGTCTGTGTTATGTATATCTATTAATGTATGAGGCTTATAATTTCTGCTTATTAAAAACAAATTTTTTAAAAAAACATTTTTAAGTTTTAAACCCAGGAGCTACAATCCAAATCCCTCCTGTCCGAGCTTTGGTTCATATTTGCTACAATCCAAATGTGCATTATTAATAGACTCAAATTTGATTTTCTTAAAAAAAAAAAAAACGACGTGAACTTAAATTACTGAATTTAGTTATCAAGTGATGTGGTATTATATTTTTTGACATTTAATTGGTTAATGAATAATTGAGTTAAGTATTATTATTATTATTTTTTAATGGAATACTTTTGTTAACTATATTCTAATGTCAATTTCCACATTATTTGAGAGTCAAAATTTGACTAGTAATTACTTTAATAAAATTGATTTATAATTCCATATCCTTTCAATAATACTATTCTAATATGTCTAGATTATATTAGCATGAAGCTTTTTTGAAAATGAAAGTTATATTCTAAATGTGAAAGGTAATACAATCATCATTTCACACACAAAACCTCTTATAACAGAAACTTGACACCGATGAATGATATGTCCTATTAATAAGTTCAAATGATACACACAAAAAAAAAAAAAAGTACTTCACAAATGGAAGACAATTAAAATATTAAACACATTTATGACTCTTAACAAATTCTCTATAATTGACGAAAATATTTCATCAATGATCAACCGATACCAAAATCGGTATCAAAAACCCCACACAAACAAGAGGGAAAAAAAAAAAAAAAAAAAGAACATGAAGTGTGCCGAAGACCTTAAATTTGATGCAAATCTTATGCCTAATAGAACTTTCCCTTTATTTTTAGGCCTTGTTTGTGAATGACTCTGTTTAAATTAAACTGTACTTTTTTCATCATGTTTTTTGTCTTTTTACCCAAAAAGTTGTTTGTCTTTTTTGAAAATTCAAAAAAATTCAAAAAAATTTACTATTTAAGCTTACAAATCTTAACTCAAACTTACACACCAAACATCCCCTAAGTTTATGTTTTGCTAATCATTTTTTATGTTTCTTTTAAGCAGTACTTGTTTTTCCCCCTTCCTTTCCTACTTGCTTGTGGATTATTGACATTTCCTTTCCTCGCCAAAAAATAAAAATAAAAAAAAAAAAGAAAAGGAAAAGAAAAGAAAATTGACTTCTCCAGAAAATAAAAGAAAAAGAAAGAAAAAAAAAAGGTTGAAAGTTCTAACCAGCAAACCAGCGTGGTGGAGGCGAATGAAAAAGTCCTATTTTCTAACCCACCAAACAGTATTGTCCTACTCTCTCTCTCTTTCTCTCTCTCTCCTCTCTTTTTCGGAGAACTAAGTACGTTTTCTTTCTTGTTTGATTATCCTCTCATTGCGGAAGCAACCAAAAACCCGATTCCGAATCTTCCTTCTTCAACCTTCCCTCTTTATTATACTCATTCAATTCAAACTCTCTCTCTCCTCTCCTCTCTCTCTCTCTCTATATATATATATCGCTATATATATAAACAATAAAATTATTCCCAGACTTCCAACATCTGAGATCTTCCACCCAAAAAGCTGATTAAAAATATTTTTAAACATACTTAGTCAATTAATTAATTAAATTACGCAGCGCACGTGATGGGGTCGAGCTCGATCTACATGGCTAATCAGAGTTGCGGTGCCAACTCGCCTATGATTCTTCTTCCTCAGCATCATTTCAGCCGTCCATTGCCTTCTTCTCTACTCAGCTTCCCTGCTCACCATCAATCTCTTCAACTGCCTCAACGACGCCGTTTCGATGCCTCCGACCGCCTCGCTCGCCCTCTCCCGCCGCCGATCGCCGCCTCCTCCGGCGCTCACGTCGCCAACTCTGTTCCGGTACGCCTCTGCTTTACTTTTTTATTTCATCCCCGCCTTTTTTTTCAATTTTCCTGGTAAATATTTTGAAAGCCTTTTTTTAATGGCCGCCCAATCGCAGCTAGTCAGGCTTCAAAAACTTGTCAGATTCTTTTTTTTCTTTTTTTAAATCAGATCAGATTCTTTTATCTGTCTGGTTCTATAATTTCAATAGGATCTGAATTTAATAAAGTGCAAAATAATGATAGATGTTTCACACCTTTTATTTATTTATTTAATATATATATATATATTTTACGGATTAAAATTACCTTTTTTATAATTTTTTTTGGGTTAAAATGATATATAATATTTTTTTAGTGAAGTAATGATATTATTTGTAGATGAACAATATCAATATTACATGTTATATAAAAAAAATTGATTTTTTCTTTTAGTAAGTGTTCACAAACTGTAAATGTATCTAATTTTCATTAAGATTTTGTGATTGACTTTTTTAATGATTACGTTTTTTTTTTGTTTTTTTTTAATTTAAATAAAATAAAATAAAATAAAATCAGTCGAGAAATAACACATATACCGTGGAGATTTCATGACGAGGAAGGAGAATTTACTGGTAGTCAAACCCACGACAAGTGTTGACGACAGGTATGAGTAGTGTTCCTACTTGACATGGTTTCTGCAATGTTTTAATATCTTATTGGTTTATAGCGATTCTAAAGTTTGTTATCTATTAATTAATTATTAATTTTTGGTTTGGTTATAGCACTGGAGATGCTTGTGGAGAAGAGGATAACTGGTTTTCCTGTGATTGATGATGACTGGAAACTGGTAATTATATAATTTCATTTTGAATTTTCCAGAGTAGGCGAAAGTTTGAAACTTTAGTTTATATATTTTTATATAGTCGCTCTAGATTTTGGGCAGTTGTCATTTCTGTTAAGAGCTAGATGTCACATTTCCTTACTATCGAGAATAATAAAATCACCAAAAAAAAAAAAAAAAAAAAGGAATAAATAAGCACAAAGGCAAGATTTATAGCGGCTCATATTTAATGTGAGAGTTGACATCTTTGATTTTCCTATGATTAAAAAGAAGATTAGTAAAAGAGAAAATCACACAGTCGCTTTGTGGCAGGTCGGCGTTGTTTCAGATTATGACTTGCTAGCACTAGATTCCGTTTCAGGTATTGTACAATTCACGATGTTACACATTTATAATATAACAATAGAACTTGTAATTGGTTTTGTGTTTGTCTTCTTGATATGGTATTGTTAAGCAAAGCCTCACTGTGATATAATTTTCTTGTAATAGGTGGTGGTCAGGGTGACACAAACTTGTTCCCCAATGTTGACAGCACTTGGAAAGTATGTGAAATGCTTCTTTTGGATTTCTCATTATCGGTTTCGATTATGAGCATTCTACTCTGCTGTGTTATGTATTCTGTGACTGATATTTTCATTCTCTCATTATCTACTGAAGTACTTTCTAAGAAAGTATATAAGGTTAATCTTTGAAACCAAAAAGATATGGGGTTAACGTTGCATCACATGAATAAAACTTATGCATTTTCAGTTTAAGGATCAGTTATAGACATAAAACACGCCACGAGGCATATGTACCGATATGTCATGCTAATTGGGAAAGTTCTTGAATGCACATAAAGTCTAGAGGAAACTAGGGACAGAGCCCGAGAATTTGTTTTAGGGGTGACAGGAAACCATTGGTTTAGTTGTAAGCACTATGTGAAGGAATGTAAAATTGCAGTTTGACATAGCATGAAAGATGAGACTAGGTTATGGATGATCAACTTGAAATCGATATGTTTTTGGATAACTTTTGACTTGCTTAGACCTATAACTTTACGGCTTCTAAGGATGAATCACGTTTTTTATGACGCACTATCTAACCCGGAATCTCAAGCTGTCTCGTTACAAAATTCTATACTTGCGTATATAATGAGACTGCTTCTGTCTATCCAGCCTAGAATCTATAGATAATAAAGCATGTGGTTTATTACTTCACCGATTGCTAATCCTAGAAACATATGGCAGACATTCAACGAGATACAGAGACTGCTGAGCAAGACCAATGGTAAAGTTGTCGGTGACTTGATGACTTATTCTCCACTCGTTGTTCATGAAACGACCAACCTAGAAGATGCTGCAAGGTAATGCATATGTTTACATTTCCTATTTTTCTGTTTAGTAATTGGGTCAGTGTTTTGACAAATTTGTAACCATATATGTTCCTTTTTCCTCTTTGG
Organism: Ficus erecta; assembly: GCA_008635985.1. NCBI lineage: Eukaryota > Viridiplantae > Streptophyta > Magnoliopsida > Rosales > Moraceae > Ficus > Ficus erecta. The sequence goes on from BKCH01000256.1 coordinate 125,053, forward strand.
TTTGCCTATTCGATGATGAGAACATTGAGGACGAGAATATTTTGAATGTCTAAGATCCTCTCAAACTTTGATGGGTTGGAATTAGATTCTTGTGCAGTTTGATGCATGGTAATGTTAAATTTAAAAGAAAAAAAAAAAAATTATTTTTTACAGGTTGCTGCTCGAAACAAAGTATCGTCGATTGCCAGTTGTAGACGCTGATGGTAGGCTGGTAATGATCTCGTTCTTGTACTTGCTCCGCTTCTTCTGCTCCCTGTTTTTGTTATTTTCTTACGCCATTTTGTTGGATGGACAACAACCGCTGACATCACAATGCCTTTGATGCGTCTCTAATCGGTTTCTGCTTTCCTGTTAAAAGGTTGGGATCATTACAAGGGGCAGTGTCGTGAGAGCTGCTCTACAGATAAAGCGTGCCAATGCAAATTAGCATAGTTCAGGAAATGTTGTTGGCTCCAACAACACATACATATGGTGACGTAGCCAGACAGATTATATATAGTCTCCTCGTCACATTGGCTTTCTATTATTTCTACCATCTGCGGGTGGTGAAGCCTGTTGTTGCATGTCTTATTGCTCGGCAGCGGCTATATAGCGGTTAAATAGGAAGATGATTGCTTTCCTAGAGAGGGATTCGATTGATTTCTAGTCCATGAAGCCTTTTTCCGTTTTTCATTTGTACCAACTACCAAGCTTTCGCTGTAGCTCTCAGTTGTATAATCTCTTTTGCCTTGTACATCTTAGCAACATCGGTCAGGACTATATCATAATCTGTAGCAATTTTATGCCAAAGTTTTGTAATATAACATTTCTTTGTGACTACCTATTAAAATGTTGAAGTGTTAATGATTCTATCGTTCCAAGGCTGTGTCATGAAAGTTTTTTGTTGCTGACTAAGGTCCGTTTAGATCATATATTCAAACCTATAATTTATACACTAAATTTAAATTTTTGTGAGAGAAAAACTGTTAAAAAAAAAAAAAAGGTTTAAAAAGCTAAATAAGCAAAATGTAGGATGTGAAAAGCGGGAGGAGGGACAATGAAGAGAAGCATCTCCTTGTGGTAGAATAAGGCTAACTACATATATAAAAAGCTCAAAGTGTAGCTTTCCTATGATTGACATCTGCCTCCCCTGTTTCGTTCCTGTTTTATGTACTTCAGCACCGTAATGGAAGCATCTTGGTACTCGAATATTTGACTTTTGATATTTTTTCTACCCCGTCTTATCCTGAAAAAGTAAGATACATCTTTAAAACCAAAATCATCTTTCGGTTAACCTAATCTTATCCATCTATCGTGTTTTTCCATCATTTAAAGAATAAATTTATCGAATATGACTTTTATGACTACCTTTTTTTTAAATCGTCCTATTGATTTTTTTTCTTTCACAAATATGCCCTCGTTTAAACAACCGTTTCTTGTACTTTGTTAATATTATATATAGTAGTTTCATTTGGTTACTACTAAAAAAATTGTCAATTTATTTTCCCTTTTATTTCTTTTTTTAAATTATGATGGTATATTCATAATTAATATTGTTTCTATTCATATTTAATATTGAGGTTTAGAATTCAAAACTTCCCACCTTGGAATTCCAGAAAAAACAAAAATGATGAAATATATTATAAATACATAAATAAAGGATTTGATGGGTTGGTTGATTGAATTTTCGTTCAGAAACCAAAACCAATACAATCTAATTATTAATTTTAGAATCCAATCTAACCAAAGTCGGACGGATTTAATCGAATGGTATGTAATCCAATTAGATTGCAAAACGGACCTCTATTAGACTAACTAAAATCTTTTTTTGAGATATTAAGTCAAATTTTCATCTAAAGAACATTTTTTTTTAAGGGACGGAGAAAGAAACAAAGAAAGAGGTTGTAATGTCTTTTCATACCTTCACTTTTGGCTGGTAAAAGAAAGCTAGCAGAATAAACGTGCAAGGAAGTAAAGGAAAATATCCAAAACACCTTATGTGTTTAGTTTAAATATCACTTTTATCAATTTTAGTACATGAATGCCCAAAACACTTTACGATTTGTTTGTAAAATATCCATGAACCCAATTAAATTTTTAAAAAAAATCTCAAAATCATGCTTATCAATCTATCTTAAATGTTATTTTGAATATGACTTAACTAAAAAAATTATTTCTTTAAAAAGTCAAGTAAATATTTCATTCAAACAAAAAAATTTCAATTATTTTAATAATTTTTTAAGTTTAAGATTGAATTGATTTAATTCTTTAGTTTAATAATATATATATATATATATATTTTGTATTTAGTATAGGTGAGGAAGTGTAAACTTGGTATTTAAAATTTTTATTGCTTCAGGAAGTAATCTCTCTCACTCTCTCTCTCTCTCTCTCTCTCAATTTAATGGTGGGAGATTTGAGCTTTTACATCTTGCAATAAAAATGAGGTGTGTAATTATCGTTAAATTATGTATGTAATTACTCTATTCTTTTCTTTTAATAAAGCATTATTATTATTATTATTATTATTATAGTAGTAGTAGTACTTGGGTTTGCTGTTATACATTTCAATTTATTTATTTAAGGTAAAACTTCATTCAATTAAAAGGTTTTAGAAACATTAAATATACTGTAGAGGATCCTGTGGTATACACACTAGTACAGAGTGTGGATACCACGACGGTTAAAAACCGTCGTGGTAATATTTTCACGACGGTTTTCTAACCGTCGTGGAATCCAGGGTCGTGGAATCTTTTCAGATTCCACGACGGTTTTTTACCCGTCGTGGAATAGGTAAAAAATATGACCTAAATGTGGACATTTAAGAACATACCATGACGGTTCTACGTAAAACCGTCGTGATAGGCGGACCTACCACGACGGTTTTTCAAGAAAACCGTTGTGGTAGGTCTACCTATCACGACGGTTTTTCGGAAAAACCGTCGTGGTAGAGTTTGCCGAAAAAAAAATATTTTTCGAATTGATTTTGTTTCCCATGGGTGGCAAATCCGGAAAATTTAACTCACAAAATCAACATTTTTTTCTGGAAAATTCCCATATCCGTGTCTTACCCAATTAATTTTAAAGCAATCTAAATCACAACGACAATCAACAATCACCAAAAGGACGGATTTTGGACAATTTTCTACAGAAAATTCCCAAATCAACAATCAATCAAATCAACATTTTGGAAGGAACATTGTGGATTTTTGACATTTTGGACGGAAATTTAACAATCAATAACCACAATCAACAAATCAACATTTTGGATAGAAAATTCCCAAATCCGTGCCTTACCCAAGCAAGATACATTTCAACTTACCGGATTGTCGAGCGTGGGTACGGGCGGAGTGGTAGAGAATGTAGGGGATGGAGGAATGGCGGCGAGAGGGAGAGGGAAAAAAGGCTCGGAGTTAGAGAGAGAGGGAGGAATGGCGGCGAGAATGTAGAAAGGGAGCGGAGAGCGATAAATAGAGGGAGGATATAGACGGCTTTGGGTTTGGAGTTAGAGTTTGTATTAGAGAGTGAGAAAGGCTCGGAGTGTAATGGGGTGAGAAAGATGGTATTTTTTTGGGTTTTAATATACGTTTCAAAAAGTTGAACAATTTCAAAAATTTTCAAAATTCCCGCATTCAAACCTACCACGACGTTTTTTGGAAAAACCGTCGTGGTAGGTTGAAAATTTCAAAAAAAAAAATTTTGACCTACCACGACGGTTTTTTCAAAAAAACCGTCGTGGTAGATCACTACCATGACGGTTTTTTTTCAAAAACCGTCGTGGTAGGTGAAAATTTTTTTTTGACCTACCACTACGGTTTTTTGAAAAAACCATCGTGATAGGTCAAAAAAATTTTTTTTTAAAAACTTTTTTTTGAAAAAAAAAAAAAAATTTTTTTTAGAAACCGTCGTGGAAGCCGTACCTTCCACGACGGTTATTAAAAACCATCGTGGAAGCAACTCGCTTCCACGACGGTTTTTGGAAACTCAAAACCGCTCCGTGTTTTTGTGCATTTTCCACGACGGTTTTTTTAAAAACGGTCGTGAAAGTGCCGTCGTGGAATCCACTTTTTGTAGTAGTGACAATACAAAACATTCGATAAAAATCTATTCTATTAGTAAATTCTGATGAAACACATGGAAAATGATGTAAGCCAAGACCCAATATTAGAAAAATTCCTTGACACATCAATTTGAACATGTATAAGACTCTTTTTGAAACCACTAAAATTGATGGAAGCTTTGTATCCATCAAGAGCATGTAACATGTAGTACAAGGCCACAAACATATTCGTCAAGCTAGATTCATAGCTAGCGGAACTTCTAACTTGCTAAGAAGTAAATCTAGCGGACTAAAAACAAACTTAAATGGTGTGAAAACCACCTCTATTATTATAAAGAAAATACAAAAACTATATGGTGAATATCGATGCCTTTATTAGACTAAAACATAAACCATTAAAACCTAATGCACAACTGCTGCAAGTCTTAAATGAAAGTACAATCAACAAAAGGACCATCAAAGTAGGATGAACTCTTTGGGAGATAAGCGGCCAAACTGACGAGATGCCTTCAAACAGCATAGCGTGAAACACACGCACCATTACCATCAGCATTCGGAGCCGGCATCATCACCTCGACAAGAAGCCCACCACCGTTCAGAATGAAATTCCGAAAGAGTACAATCACCAAACGAGGAATGCGCCAAAACAAAGACTCCAAGGCATCCATAAACCATCATTTAAACGACATTAGTTTCGCCCCAACGAAACCAACCAGCCAAACACAACCATCACCATTATTTACAAGACGTAAAAAAATTATTTACCTGATAAATTTGTTATTTATTCTAAATATTTTAAAAACCTATTATTTTCTTCAATTATTTTCTGAAAACCGCTATTTATTTGTTTCTCCCTAACAAAAAAAATTGCTCTAATTGTCTAAAATTTGGGTAGTTATAGATTGAACTTTTTACAAACCGTCAAGAAAAAAAACTGCTCAAACCACTCATTGATAAATATTGTCCAAACCACCCATCATGCACCCCTCAAGAAATTCTCATTTGAGACCTATCTTCTTCTAAGCTAAAGTCATACTCAGCTGATTCACGGGCTGCATGATTAGCAATTCTAGGAATATGGTTGACGACATTTGAGACCCAACATTGGAGTTAGGGGGAAAAAAAAAAAAAGAAAAAGAAGAAAAAGAAGAAAGAATAATTAAGTGCCTGCTTAAAAGTAGCACAATTAGTTAGTACTAAATGACTAGATAGAAATTTAGGACAAGCAAAAATGACTAGATATTTAAAGGGATATATACTTATAAACTCTCCTGTTTCAAAACTTTAATTTTTTTTTTTTTTTTTTTGTCAGGATAAGCTTTTTAAAATTAACTATACTTGGAAGACTGACGACACAGACCAATCAAAATTTGCCCACGTGATTTTTCCTCTGCCGTTGTCCGTTTCAATTATAGTCGATCGGCGTCACATGAAGATGCTGAACTGATAGGGACATTAGGGGTCCGTTTGGATCGCAGGTTCAGTTTGAGTTGAGTTGAGATTTTTAAGTTTGCATAGTAAATTTTGTTGACTTTTTCAGAAAAGACAAAAAACATGATGAAAAAAGTATAGTTTAGTTTGAGTTGAGATGGTGAAGCAAACGGGGCCTAGGTATATGGACACGTTTTCCGGATATTAGGCAAATTTGGCCCAGCATTGTGTGCTTTTTTTTTTTTTTTTGGAGAAAAGCCAGCGTTGTGCTATTAAATACAGTTTTTGAGAATTTTATGACATGATAAGAAATTAGTACACTGGTCGTACGACACGGTTTCTCATCTCATTCAATTCATATAATTATCAGGTGTTGTTAAGTTATTAGATCCATTTTTTTTAAAGATAATATGAATTTAATATGGTAAGACGATTTAAACCTTTGTATTGAGTATGGAACTCTCCCTATGATTCATATATGCTCTTTTATTTTTCTATTTTTTCGTTTATGCTATGGAAGGTAACGTGTTTACAATGACGCATTCAACTACTTTTAAAGAAAAATCTGAATGAAGTTAATAATTAAAAAAAAAAAGGACACAAATACTTCGTAAAAAAATAGAATATAATGTACTAAAGTATTTTGTTCTTGGGGGTTTTTTTTTTTGGTAAAGACCAACTTTTGTGATTTATGATAAGAAAGATTTATGATTTATATAATCCGTTCCTATATAATGGCTCGTCATGAATCCAATAGCAATAATTAACGGTCTTACGAAACTATTATTAAAGCTTTAGAGTATGAAAAAAATGGTCCATTGATAAACTTATCAAAAATATATATATATACACACACACACACATATATATATATATATATATCAGTTTAGATTTTTATCCAAGAATCATTTTATAATCATATATGTATATATCTATATTTAATTTAATATCTTAATATATATAGTTTAATATGATTTAACGATTTAATTTTCATCATATATATATTTTTATTCATTGGTTTACCACGTGATGAAAGGTACTTTTATGCACCCAACCAACCACTTTCAAATCTGATTTTGCCGGTATAGTATTCTACTGATAAACATGTTTTTAACGGCTTGAAAATGAGAGGCATAAATACATTCTGAAAATATACCTATATAATATAATTTGGACAGGGTTACAGTCTCTAATTTCATAAATACACGGACCAATCCTACAGTCTCTAACGTCATAAATACGTGGACCAATTCTGTAAAATATAAGAATCTTAGAAAATATAAGAGTCCCGTAAAAACACAAGAGTTATCGATTCTGTACATATTTAATTTTAATTTGTCAAGATTCATTTGAACGGTGAAAAAATAACCGAACATAAATGGATCAAAAGCTAGGTCAAAATAATTAAATGCTGTGTAAGCGGCAATTTTAATCAAAATATTTATATAAAACCATATATATATCTATAGATATATATAGATATATTTGGCATGATGAGAAGATAGGATACAACTGGCAATTGACTTCAAAAATTGACTTCCAATTGGGACTTCTACTTCTCTCTCTAGTAGAGAATTTTTTTTAAATTATTTTTATTTTCTCGTGGATCAATCCTTCGGCTCAATTTAGATCACATGTCCATTTTTAAAAAAGAAGATTTTCTTATTTTAAATAAGAAAGTCTTTTCTTTTGAGAATAAGATGGTGTTTAGATGTGTAAAAAAAATTTCTTTTTGAAAACAAAAAGTTATTTGGAATGAGAAAAAATGGTGTACATGTTGAGAATAATGTATTGTGAGAAGATTTTTAAAAAGATTTATTTATTTTTTTTTAAAAGAGTACTGTTCAAATAAGTTTGAAAATGAAATAGTTTTTTTTTTTAAAATGAAAAATGATAAAAAAAAAAGTTAAGACAAATACTTTTTTGTAAAAATTTTTTAATTTTGGAAATTGGATATGTAATCTAAACATAGGGGCATATTATCATATCTTCTTTCCTTAAAAGTTCCCCACTCCCAACCCGAAGCGACGGCAAGTTTTGCCAAGTGCTCTGTATGCATTTGAGATGACTCTTTTGTGGAGAGCAACTTATTGTCTCCCATTTGGTGATGAAAGACTTGCACCGGTGGGCGGAGGCGGCGGGTCTCATAAGAGCTCCGCGACGGTGGCAAGGGCAGCCCATATTTAAATTAACTATCATGTCTCAATCAACAATTACACTAAAATAATAATAATAATAAAATAAACCAGGTTAATACAGCATAAAACACTGGAGTCTCAACTTTTTCAACAAATCAACTGATACATGTCAGTATGTATATCAGAGATCGGTCCTTCAAAAAATAAGAACGGGACCATAGGATTTGCCACGTACTATAATCCTACTCCAAGTTTTGCGTTGCCTTAAATTATTATAAAAATGTAGGCTTTGAATTATTCCACCCCAAAACTTAAAAAAAAAAAAAACAACCATACATTACGCATTTTAGGCATGTGTGTTTTTAGATATGTATATATATGTGTGCGTGTGTGTATATATGTATTGTTTGTTGAAAGATCTTATTTATTTGCTTGAAAAAGATAAAAGAAAGATAACAACTAGTCTTGTGATTTATGACTCGAGTTCCACGCTACTCATGTTTAGGAGATTTTTTAGATTATAAATAATTTGTCATGAGCTATATCCAATTGCAATTGATAGCAAACAACTTGGCTTTTTTTTTCCCCCCTAAATTTTTATTATTTGTTTCTAAACAACTTGGCTGGTCATTAGTTATCTGTTATAGTTTGAAAAAGGGAATTGGTGCCTACTGCCGACCATTGGTCAATTTGAGAAATCCTAGGTTATAGTATTTTATTTTCTAAATAAAATAAAATAAAAAACTAATTCCCAGCCAAAAAAGGGAAAAGATTGGTTCTGTATAAGCCGTCCAACTATATCAAAGAGCTGCAAACATAATATCAAGGACGGACGGTGTCTCGTAAATTTTCTCTCTCTCTTTCTCTCTTGAATATGGAAATTAAGGAATTTGAATTCCATAAGATTATGTTGGATGTAAAAATTATTGTTGGAACTTACAAACTTAGGATATAAAAAGATATTATTATTATTATTTTCCTTTTTCAAGGGAAGATGAAACAAAAGTATAGTACATATATACAATGCAACTATACCAAAGAGCTGCAAAAAGAAAATCAAGTACGGACGGTGTCTCGTGAATTTTATCTCTCTCTCTCTCTCATATGGAAATTAAGAAATTTGAATTCCATAAGATAATGTTAGATGTAAAAATTATTGTTGGGACTTACAAACTTATGATATAAAAAGGCATTATTTTTTTTCCTTTTCAAGGGAAGATGAAACAAAAGTATAGTATATATATACCGTCTAGTTAAACCAAAGAGCTGCAAACAGAATATCAAGGACGGACGGTGTCTCGTGAATTTTCTCTCTCTCCCTCAGAGATTATCAAGGACGGACGATGTCTCGTGAATTTTCTCTCTCTCTATCTCTCTCTCTCATATGGAAATTAAGGAATTTGAATTCCATAAGATAATGTTAGATATTGTAAAAATTATTGTTGGGACTCACAAACTTAGGATATAAAAAGGCTTTATTTTTTTCCTTTCTCAAGGGAAGATGAAACAAACGTATAGTACATATATACCGTCCAACTATACCAAAGAGCTGCAAACAGAATATCAAGGACGAACGGTGTCTCGTTAATTTTTGCTCTCTTTCTCTCTCTCTCTTGAATATGGAAATTAAGGAATTTGAATTCCATAAGATAATGTTCGATGTAAAAATTATTGTTGGGACTTACAAACTTAGGAAATAAAAAGGCATTATTTTTTTTTCCTTTTTCAAGGGAAGATGAAACAAAAGTATAGTACATATATACCGTCTAAATATACCAAAGAGCTGCAAACAGAATATCAAGGACGGATGGTGTCTCGTGAATTTTCTGTCTGTCTCTCTCTCTCATATGGAAATTAAGGAATTTGAATTCCATAAGATAATGTTAGATGTAAAAATTATTGTTGGGACTTACAAACTTATGATATAAATGGCATTATTTTTTTTTCCTTTATCAAGGGAAGATGAAACAAAAGTATAGTACATATATACTGTCAAACTATACCAAAGAGCTACAAACAAAATATCAAGGACTGACGGTGTCTCGTGAATTTTATCTCTCTATCTCTCTCTCATATGGAATTAAGGAGTTTGAATTCCATAAGATAATGTTAGATGTAAAAATTATTGTTGGGACTTACAAACTTATGATATAAAATGGCATTAGTTTTTTCCTTTTTCAAGGGAAGATGAAACTAAAGTATATTACATATATACCGTCCACCTATACCAAAGATCTGCAAATAGAATATCAAGGACGGACGGTGTCTCGTGAACTCTCTCTCTCTCGAATATGGAAATTAAGGAATTTGAATTCCATTAGATAATGTTAGATGTAAAAATTATTGTTGGGACTTACAAACTTATGATATAAAACATCATTATTTTTTTCCTTTTTCAAGGGAAGATGAAACGAAAGTATAGTACATATATATCGTCCACCTATACCAAAGATCTGCAAATAGAATATCAAGGACGGACGGTGTCTCGTGAACTCTCTCTCTCTCTCATATGGAAATTAAGGAATTTGAATTTCATAAGATAATGCTCGATGTAAAAATTATTGTTGGGACTTACAAACTTAGGATATAAAAAGGCATTATTTTTTTTTTCCTTTTTCAAGGGAAGATGAAACAAAAGTATAGTACATATATACTGTCTAACTATACCAAAGAGCTGCAAACAAAATATCCAGAGCGGACGGTGTGTCGTGAATTCTCTCTCTCCATAAGATAATGTTAGATGTAAAAATTATTGTTGGGACTTACAAACATAGGATATAAAAAGGCATTTTTTTTCCTTATCAAGGGAAGATGAAACAAAAATATAGTACATATATATTGTCCAACTATACCAAAGAGCTGCAATTAGAATATCAAGGACGGACGATGTCTCGTGAATTCTCTCTCTCTCTCTCTCTCATATGGAAATTTAGGAATTTGAATTCCATAAGATAATGTTAGATGTAAATATTGTTGTTGGGTTTAGGAATTTGAATTGATAATGTTGGATGTAAATATTATTGTTGGGACTAACAAACTTGGGACATAAAAAGGCATAATTTTTTTTTCCTTTATCAAGGGAAGATGAAACAAAAGTGTAGTACATATATACAGTTCAACTATACCAAAGACATGTAAACAGAATATCAAGGACGGACGGTGTCTCGTGAACTCTCTCTCTCTCTCTCTCGCTATCTCTCTCTCATATGGAAATCAAGGAATTTGAATTCCAAAAGATAATGTTAGATGTAAAAATTATTGTCGGGACTTACAAACTTAGGATATAAAAAGGCATTATTATTTTTTTTTTCCTTTTTCAAGGGAAGATGAAACAAAGTATAGTACATATATACCGTCCAACTATTAATGTTGGATGTAAATATTATTGTTGGGACTAACAAACTCGGGATATAAAAAGGCATAATTTTTTTCCTTTATCAAGGGAAGATGAAACAAAAGTGTAGTACATATATACAGTCCAACTATACCAAAGAGCTGTAAACAGAATATCAAGGATGGACGGTGTCTCGTGAACTCTCTCTCTCTCTCTCTCTCTTTATCTCTCTCTCTCTCTCTCTCTCTCTCATATGGAAATTAAGGAATTTGAATTCCAAAAGATAATGTTAGATGTAAAAATTATTGTTGGGACTTACAAACTTAGGATATAAAAAGACATTATTTTTTTCCTTTTTCAAGGGAAGATGAAACAAAAGTGTAGTACATATATACCGTCCAACTATACCAAAGAGCTGCAAACAGAATATCAAGGACGGACGATGTTTCGTTAATTTTCTCTCTCTCTCTCTCTCTCTCTCTCATATGGAAAATTAAGGAATTTGAATTCCATAAGATAATGTTAGATGTAAAAATTATTGTTGGGACTTAAAAACTTAGGATATAAAAAGGCATTATTTTTTTTTCTTTTTTAAGGGAACATGAAACAAAAGTATAGTATAGTCTATATATATATATATATATATATCTTTCTAAAAGAGAATCTTATATATATAAACTCTAACAACTGTTAATTTGTAATTGGAAAAATTGACTTTTGTATATAATTGTATTATTTTAATTTGAAAATATCTTTATTTATGGTGATTTGTTAACTTTTAGATATTTTATTCGATTTTGTATATTGTAACTTGAATTTATATGAGATTCATTCATAGTATCTTTATTAGTGAATTCTACTTTATTTTTGTAGTCTATGGCTATAGGCAAATTGCCGATCAACTTGCTTTATTCTTTTTGTCTTCTCTCTTTGCTTTTTTTTATTTTTTTTATTTTTTTTAATTTTCTTATTAGTCTTTATTATGGTATCAGATGGATTACACTCAAACGAGTCCATGATTCTTCATAACCAACTCTGCTACTTTCTTCCTTATGTATTATCATTTTATCAAAGTGATTACTCTCACATGAGTCCCTTGATTGTCCTTGCGCTCATCTACCTTCTCCCAATGATTGTCGTCCTTGTGCTCCTATGCCCTCCCTTGACTATTGTCCTCTTGTTGTCTTGTGTACTCTTTTAATGATTGTCATTCATGTGCCATTGCTCATTTTCTTGATAATTGTGGTCCCTAATTGTTCATGTGCTATTGCACCCTCCCTTGATGATTATATCTTTGATTTTGCATAAAATCAAAAGAAAGGAAAAACTCATAATCACATTGTCATGTGGGTTCCCTCTATTACATTCTAAGATGAACTCCATCTTTTGCGCGCGGGGAGGGGGCATATTAGAAAAAAGTTGACTTTAATAGTTAATTGTATTATTAATTTAAATTTAGAAAGTATATTGATTTTAAATGATTTATTAGCAATTTTTGGTAACTTATTACCCAATTTTACATATTTTAACATGAACTTAAATGGAGCTCGTTCTTCTATCTTTTCCGAATCGTTAGTTCTAGGCACATTTACTTTTTCTAATACCAAGTTTATCATGGCTCAAATTCAGGAACTATGACTAATGACGATTAAAAGTAAATAACTTGGATTATTAATTATTTTAAATCAGTTACATATATACTACACACTTCGGACACTTGAAAATCGTAGTACTTACAAACAGTCCATAACCCATAACTTTTTTCATAGATATAGTCATGAAAAAATGTCGTACTGATTCAGTTACTCATACATAAAACATAGATTTGGTGAGAATTAAATAACTACAAATAAATACACTCGACCTCGAATTTTGAGAACTTCAAAGACAACATCTTGACATGACTTGTTGCAATACTAGCGGCTAGACCCAGAAGTGGGTAAAAAAATATAAAACGAGGTGAACCGAATACCCAGTAAGGGAGGATTAGAGGGACGACAATAAAACAACTCAACACATTCATACTACAACAACATAGAACAACAAATATGAAAATCATATCGTGTGCATGTAGATGTTGTCACATAGTCACGTGACGCTTTCACAGATAAAAGCATAGTAAGCAGATCGTACTTACTATATCTATTAAGGTCTTCCGAATTATACAGTAAGCTGTTGAAGTATGTCAAATAAATATCATCTCGACATCCAGGACCACATAAGGGCCAACTTATCCCCCATTCACCTCATTATTGTTATGATTCAATGCCACTATATTTTAATATTAAGTTAGTATTAAATAATAATAGTATTTTATATATCTTATTATTTAGAAGAGACATCACCGTTCCGTTGTTGAAAAATATCCTTTATTAATATTATGTATTTATTGAGATTTGAGAACAATATAAGAAATATATAATCTTAAGAATAAAAAGATAAATATATATAGTTGTTCATCAATCGATGAATAAAGCTAAACACTATTATGGTAGGGTTGTGATGTTGTCTATTTTCAAATTAATTGAATGATTTATCTATATTGTTTGTAAAGAAGTTACATGATAGAGACATCTATGTATGGACCACAACTGAATATGGTCATTTGTAAGATTTGTTATCACCAAAGAACTATCATCGTATTAGCTGATGATTAATTTATGAATGGACCTTATTGAGTGATTGACAGACTCACATCATATATACATATATACAGTGTATTTTTGATTTACCAATGTATGAGGACATTCGGTATACCAATATCTCATAATTGAAGATGAACAATTAAGAGACGACACGTGACCTTCTCTGCCATGCGTTGTGCGCGTCCCCTATTCCGGGGAGTGACCCGCACGCCCACTTCCTAACAATGAGATGGGCACGAAGACATATGTGGGTTGTGGGTTGTCATGATATGGAAAAGTCAAGAAATAGTGAGAGAGCAATATTAGATATAGATTTTGAATTCCCTACGATAGTAAATGAGTGAATGTAGTAGCTAGATGAGGAAAATATTGGACTTGCCAGCTTGCATTTGAATCTTGCGCTAAAAAAAAAAAACGATATGAAATCTTGTAGGGGACCTTAGAGGATTTTCTCCCTCGAGATCCCTATTGGTTTCATAGGCTAATTTTATGATTCGATGGGATACAAAAGCATTATTGGAAACTGACTGCTGATCTTTTTCTGATATGTTTCACGGGCAACCAGAATTGGTGTTTACATTGCTGTAAAGACGATAATAGAAAAACAAAAAAGAGAATAAAGAAAATAAAATAAAAAGTTGTGGATACAAAATAGAGAAGCAGAAAATTGAAGCTTTGAAGTAATTTTCCTTTCAATCCCAACTTGCATAGGAAGAAAAAGCAAAAAAAAAAAAAAGAAAAAAAAAGAAAAAAAAAAAGAGGTCAAATCACTTGCCACATTTTTCTTCCTTTTCTTTGTCTTCCTTTAAACAACGCAAAAAATCGTTGTGATGACTATCTGTGATATAGGGATGACATTTTTACTGACAAGTGTGGGTACCCGCGGGTACCTGCTCCTAATGGGATGGGTTTAGGTGATAGTATATGGGTGCGGGAATGGATATGGGAGTTAAGATTAATCACCTACGCTGATACAGGGCGGGGGGTGGGGAAAGCTTCCTCATACCCCCATCCACCTCGCATAGATTTCCTTATAACATAAGAATAATAAAGTTACTGTTTTAATATTTTAGGTTGCTTTATGAATTTAGTATTATAGATTTCTGAAGTTTATATTTGTTTTTAACATTTTAATTTCATTTTTAATTATGACTATATTGTTAAAATTTATGAAAACTTTATTAGAAGTTATTTTAATTTTTTTTAATAATTCTTGATGGATAAATGAATAGGGTATGAGTATAGTACCATAGCGGATATTACCTGCCCCGCACCCACATTAAATTAGGCAGGTATGGGGAAGGGGAGGCATACTCGTGCCCCCCCACCCCATTGCCATTCCTACTGTGAGATGCTAAATATTATTAATACACATATGTACACAAATCTTTATAGGTTTTATTTTTATTTTTATTTTTATGTGGATGTCCTGAACTTTTCGAATTTGGTAGTTTAGTTCTATTTTTTTCCCAACAATAAGTCACATAAACTTATAATTTTTGACAATTCAGTCCCTTTTACTCTAATCCATTAAAATTTTGATGGTTTTATATGCACATAACTTGCACATTATGATCCAAGAAGGACATAGCTAATCAGTTTTGCTTAATTTGAATACAAATTCCTTTTGAAGATTAGGTTCAAGTTTGAGTCCAAATTTTACGGATTTGAGTAAAAAGGACTGAATTATAAAAAATTATAAGGTTAGGGAATTGATTGCCAGAAAAAAAAGAAGAAAGAAATTAGATTACCAAATTCAAAAAATTCAGGGACATCTATACAAAATAGCCTTCTTTATAACCCCATATAAAAACGAGCATATATAACAAGAGCCATATAGTTTTGTTGTATCACAATTTTATGACATGGAACTGTATTCATCCTTATCATCACAAGCTTCCAAACTCCAAATGTTTTTCTTCCCATACATATTGGGAGGCCACTTGATCCCCATGATAGACCTAGCCAGAGTTTTCGCATCGCATGGCGCCAAAGTCACCATCGTCACCACCCCTCACAACGTCCTTCTCTTCCAAAAACCGGTCGACCGGGACCGAAACCTCGGCCGGGATATCCGCTTTCACATGCTGGACTTCCCGGCCGAGGAGTTCGGCTTACCGGACGGCTGCGAAAACGAGCTCAACACCACTTCGGGAGTGATGTTCGCCAAACTCTTCAAGGCCACCATGAACCTCAAATACCCTCTCGAGAAGCTCCTCCGCGAGACAAGGCCCGACTGCCTTGTCTCCGACAGGCTCTACCCTTGGACGGCACAACTCTCCAACAACCTCGGCATCCCGAGAATCGTGTTCGACGGGACGGGCTGTTTCTCTCACTGCGTTGAGGAGAGCCTCCGGCGCTACGCACCCCACGAGAACGCACTCATCCCCGACACCGAGCGCTTCGCCTTGCCCGGCCTGCCGGACAAGATCGAACTCAAGAGATCGATGTTGCCGGACTACGTCAAGACCGAAAACTTAATCACTTCATTTCTCAACGAGGCCTTGGAGGGAGAGATCATGAGCTACGGCGTCGTAGTGAATAGCTTCTACGAGCTCGAAAAACACTACGCAGATTTTTTCTGCAACGATATGAAAAGAAAAACATGGCATATCGGACCCGTTTCGCTTTGCAACAGGGACAACGTTGACAAACTCGAAAGAGGGATCAAAACCTCAGTTGACGAGAATTTTGTCTTGAATTGGCTTGACCAGAAAAAACCCAGTTCAGTTCTTTACATAAGCTTCGGAAGCATGCCGAGAATCACTCCACTTCAGCTCCTAGAGATCGCTCATGGTCTAGAAGCTTCCGACCATCCGTTCATCTGGGTTATTGGAAGAATACTGAAATCTAACTCCGACAGTACCAAGCAGGACAGATCAGACGGTGATGATTTGCTTCCACCAGGGTTTGAAGAGAGGCTAAGGGAATCTAGAAGAGCGCTCGTGATTCACGGTTGGGCCCCACAGCTTCTGATATTGGAGCACAAGGCCGTGGGGGGTTATATGAACCATTGTGGTTGGAACTCCATAATAGAAGGCGTCACGGCTGGTGTGCCTATGATCACATGGCCGTTTGCCTCCGAGCAGTTTTACAACGAGAGGTTTGTGGTTGACGTGATAAAGGTCGGGATTTCGGTCGGCAATGAGGAGTACTGGGAGCCGTGGAAGGCAATGCCGCGAGTGACGGTGGTGAGAGAGAGAGTGACGAGTGCCGTCAACCGGTTGATGCCGGCGACATGGATGAGGAAGTCGCTAAGATGAGGGTAAGAGCGACGGAGTACGGGGAGAAAGCTAAGAGAACCGTCGAAGTGGGCGGCTCTTCTTACGCCGGCGTTGATGCCTTCTTGGAAGAGCTCTCGTCTCGTCGACGTTGCGGGACTGAGACTAGCCGGCCGGAGATGGTGACGGCCAGGTAATTTGATTGAAGGTTTATTAATTGTTAGGTCTGTAGTGCGTGTGGTTGTAGAATTTCTCTCGTTAATAATGGAGAAGTACTATAATAAATGTTTATGGGTTTTTTTTCCGACACCCTTGTCATGTGCCATCCCATGTTTTTTTTTGGGTTAATTTCCGTTCCATTTTTCTCACCAAAAAAAAAAAAAAAAAATATCTCGTGGAGTAGATTAGATTTTACCCGCTTCTTATATATGTTTACCCCAGGTTAATCCAACTCTACTGTCTAAGAGTCTGTTTGGTTTATAAGTTTAAACAAAAAGTTTGAATAGATATTCAAATTATTGTTAGAAAAAATACTAGATGACATAAAATGTTTAAATTGTGATACAAACTTCGTACCAGACAGAGCCTTTAAACAATTTGGTGGGTGTTTTGCTCTTTACTTGTGACGTGATCTATGTGTGTGTATTTGTGGTTTAGTCAATCATAAGGTTTTCTTGGGGAGCAATAGTCAAAACACTTGGGAAAGGTCCCATGATATTGAATTGACAATAATTGTCCAACTTGTAATTAATTTCATTTTGGTTCTTGCAATAAAATTTTTGTACGTGTGGGGTTTGGACTAGCAATAATTTTGTCTGACACTACGTTACTTGGAAAGCCCATTTTTGTACAACTATAAAACTTTAAAGTAAATATTAGCTGTTGTAGATTACAATATTTAACAAAAATAGTACAGACAGCCTTTGCTTACATATAATATATATCAAGCACTCACAACCACATAGACTTTTGTGTTTAAAAAATATATATTTGATATATATTTTCTCTGGCATGCTACTTTTATACTTTCGTAATTAAGCTCCTTATTTTAACATTAATGATATTCTTTTCCGTGTAATGCAACCAATCTCTTCCTTTTCTCGATGCTAACCCTTGCTTATATCCAATCTTTTCACGTGAGTTTAGTGTCTTATTAGCATATTTTAATATTGAGCTTGGTGTAGTTGGAAGGTTTGTCCCTTTAGGGCTCGCTCCGCCGACTGGACTGGAGTGGGATTTGGATAAAAACTAACAATTTCAAAACCTATCATTAATACTATTTTTTTTTTCTTTTTAAAAATGAGAGCCATAAAACTTATACCGTGATCATAATCTCTACAAAATTACAATCTCTTTGTTAATTATTTATAAGATTATTGCATGGATCATGACACGTGCAATGTATTTTTTTTTTAAAGAAAAGTTGAGCTTGGCATGGCTTTAATAGAAGCACTCTAACAAGGTATTGGAGCACGAGATACATAAAGAAAAAGGTATAATTTTACGTGTAAAAGAAAGTTTGAAATGTGACAAAAATAATATTAACCAGCACATGCTAGTATATTTTGGGATAATCTTTATCCTTAAAATGGTGACTCCACATTGACACATGATAATTAGATTAAGAAGTTTGATCATGCAGGGAGGGTGCAATCTTCAGTACTTTCTAGAGCTAGGGTTTTGCCTAGCTAAGCTGAGCGCATATTTGGGAAGAACCTTCTTTCCTCATTTAGACCCTAACACCATATATATATATATATATATATGTGTGTGTGTGTGTGTGTGTGTGCGCGAGCTGTGTATATATATATACACACAGGCTTCTTATCAAAAAAAAAAAAAACAAACAAAAAAACACACGCACGCGCGATTATTATCACCAACCCGCAAAAGGATAATTATAATAAGATATATATAGTAACTTATATATATAGCTGGCACCAATATTATTTACTTTGGGACATTTAACCAAGCGTCAGTACTACATATGGCAACAACATCCTTCTGATCAGAGAGAGAAATTTCACTGGGACCATAGATCATAAATCATGCTCTTAATAATATATATAGAACATTAATTTCTACTACTATACATCTTGATTATTCTATGAACTTATTTGGCAAAACTTTCTAGAAGCTATTTGATTTCTGGGGTCTAAAAATAGCTTTTAAAAGTATTCGGATGATCCAGCAGAAGATCTTCCAACAGTTAGAAGAGCTTCCTGTAAAAGTAAAAAAAAAAAATATAGTTTCCGACAAAAGTTCTTCTGAATAAACGTTAAAACTTGTAATAAAAGGTTAAATTAGATATGATAAACTTTATTTTTATTTTTTATTACTTATTAAAAAACTTTAAAAATCAGTTTGACCTCCTAAGTTTTTTGGTTAGAAACACTTACTGAGAAGTCACAATTTTTACTTATCCTTTTCTACTAATTAAAAAAAAAAAAAAAAAAACTCTGCCAAACGGGCACACCATTTCTTAACTTGATTTCTTAACCACTACCCCTCCCTGCTATCTCTTTCCCTGGGTCCAAACACTCTTTGAGTATTTACCCTTAAAATTTGAAATTTTTAATACAAGTTCTACCTCATCTGTCCCCCCATATATATATATATATATATATTCGATTATAACATTTACATTTTAAAAAAATTTCAGTTATGCCCTAAGTTTGGGTTTTTAAATATTTATATTTCAAACTTCAAATCCTAAATAAATGAAAAATCAACTATGCATATGTATTCACTATCTCTAATAAAATTTGAATTAAATTCTATTACAAGATTAGTTCTTTTGAAAGGAAACAAAAAAAAAAAAAATCAAATATAAAAAAATAGAAAAATGAAGATAATGTATTGCATTATATTTTAGTTCAAAATTTTAATTTAGTTCACTCCGTGAAAAAATTATTGGTTTCACCACTGGTTTCAACTTTTCAATCATACGTTTAATATGTTTTCTATATGTACATACATACAGCCTAATTGTACGTATATGTACTCCTAAAGTACGTCAGTCTTAGGATTTTATTTTTATTAGAGGTGTTTATTCATTTGTAATATCAATTTTATAATTTTTAATTATCTGTATTAGGTTAGAATTGGTCAAAGTAGTTGGTTTAAATCATGATTTATATTTTCATTTATCTCATTGTGGGATTGGGTGGGCTACTATATATACATGACTTACAGTTTAGATATGTTGTCTCATTTAATTAATTAATTAATTAATTGTTTCCATTATTAGTTTCTTTATTAAATTTCCTTTATTTTAAGTTTCCTAATTTATTTTTTTCCCAGTTTTCCATTTCTTTTTAGTTGTCAATTTCCCCAAATTCCTATTTACTGGTTACCCATTTTCTTTTGATTTGTTTTTCTATGGCGTAAACTCTACATTGTAATTCAGTTTTCCCCTTTTTTTTTACCAAGTTTTTTTTTTTTTTTTTTAACTTGTTTCCGCAAGGACCTAATTCTGCTGTGTAGCATTTCTTTTTCTCTTCTTGTAATAAATTTGAGTGAAGATCTTGATACGAGATGAGTGATTTAATCACTATCAACCTAATTGGATGTCCTGAATCACTTAAAATTCTATTTATTCCTTCTCACCGTTTATGGTCCCCCCCCCCCCCCCCCCCCCCCCCCCCCCCCCCCCGTTTTTTCTTTTTTAAATTCTTCCTTTTATTTTTTTAGGGATTTAAATTCTTCCTATTGTTTCATTAATAAATATATATTTAAATTGTAGAAAAGAAAAAAAAAAAGTTTGGAGATTTGCAGTTCTACAATCAGCTGCCCATTGTCTAACTCTGGTCTTGGTTTGGAGATTTGCGTATATACATGTGTGTGTGTGGCAGTTTTGTTTTTGTTAGGGTTTTTCCTGCTGACATTTTACGTGAACTGAATCCTACTTTTTTACACTTAGCATATAGTACATTAATGGAAATTTTTTTTGTTTTATGATGTTACTTAGCATTATCTTCTTAATTATCCTATACTCGTTATTAATTTTATTTCAAATCAAAGTTCCTTCAAGAAGACAAAAATATCTCTGGCACCACAACTATTTTTTCCAAAGATGAAGGGTTCAACAACTTTTGGTTCTAAAAGATGGGTATCTTTTAGTTGGTGCATTGGGGTCCATATGTATGCTGTGGTTGTCTCTAGACTCTTGGCTTCGGCCCTTTCAATTTTTTTTCCTATAAAAAGATTCATTTTTTTTTTTCCTGAAAAGATTAATTATTGGTGTCTTTCGATTCCTACTCCTTGGTTGACGTCATTCTAGAAGTCTTGTAGCCTATTAATAGAACAAAAATAATCTGACCTAACTCTACATAAAAATATAAGTATAATTTTCTCTTTTGTATGTCCAACGATAAAGTCAAGACTTGAATTAGTGGGGGCACAATTAATAAAAGAGTAATTTAATATTAAAAATGCACCTACGTACTCTAAGTTGGGTCTTATAAGACCGCCACTTATCTCCACCGCAAAATAAAAATTAACGTTGCATATTGTATGTGATTGAACTCTGTGACATTTCGACTTTTTCAATAAGTATTGCCCACTTAGAATTAGGTAGGATTTAAAAAACCTCCTTGCCTGCGGGGGCAAGGATGGAAACGTCTGAGAGAGCGAGATACTGGTAACAGAAAGAGAGAGAGAGAAAAACATGTATGAGAGAGAAGGAAGGTCATCTCACTTGTGGGGGCACAATTATGAATCCAAAGATGAAATCTCAATATATGGCTCTAAAGGCCGAGGAAAATCTAAAGTGAAGGACACCGAGCTCCAAGAAAATTCCAACCCCCAAGGAAGGGTAAAATTGTTCGAATCCTTCTTATTTTAGTTGTGTTTAAGTCTGACGAAAATAATAATCTATAATTAACAATTCATTTATTTTCACGGAAGGAAAGAGAGCCCCTTTTCCTTCTCTTAATTTAAGGGTCCTTGGGGCTTTTTAAAAATTTTGTGTATATATATATATATATATATATATTTTTTTTTTTTTTTTTTGTGGGGGGGAAGGGGGGCGGGGACCGCGGGAAGCTTTTATAATTGTTCGATGGGACCACGTGCCACCGCATATCCATACGAGCTAAATGGGGCTTTGTACTCCTCCTCCTCCTCCTCCTCCTTTATTTATTTATTTATTTTTATGATTTACATGTATAGCCAATATGAAGATTTACGTTTAAAATTTGTTCAATAATAAACTTATTTGTAAAAATGAACAATACAATTAATTGTCTATCTTATACTGACCAATATATCCATTTTATTTAACACTAACACCGTATGCGAGAGAAGTGATCTTAAAGTGAAATTACGAACTTTCAAATATTGAGCCTACTAAAAACAGAAAAATGAATGAGAGTGATTTGAGGGGTTTCGTCTTGCCCAGTGGTGTGCAAGGGAGGGTGTCAGGTCTCATGGAGGAGATCGTAGGTCGTTGGAATTCTCTTTCCCTTACTGAGGAGGAGGAGGAGGAGGAGGAGGAGGAGGAGGTCGTGGCTTTGGACGATGAATTTCTTGCTACAGATTCGGAGTCCTTTCAGCGTGGGATTTTGGGGAAGGTATTGACAAAGAAGCCTTATCGGAAGCTATCCTTTCGCTCGGCCATTAATCGGATGTGGAAAGTTGATGGAGGTTTTTCGATTCGTGAAATGGAGAATGATGTTTTCTCCATTTCATTAAAACAACGTTTTTCGGTATCGACTAAGTCTCCGGGGGCCAGAAGGTTTTCACGCTCTCTTTTTCCAGCGTAATTGGGATATTATATGGGGAGATTTGTCGGCGGTGTGTTTGGGAGTTCTAAACGAAGGGTGATCCGTGGAAGCTCTCAATGAGACTCACGTGGTTCTTATTCCCAAGGTCAAAGATCCCAAAAAGGTTGCGGATTTTCGGCCGATGAGCTTGTGTAACATAGCTTACGAGGTTATCACAAAAGCCTTGGCGAATAGACTTAAAAGTGTACTTCCGGCTTCGACCTCCCCCAAGCAAAGCGCTTTTGTTCCGGGGAGGTTAATTACAGATAATGTCTTGATTGCTTTTGAAGTTCTCCATTTGATTCGCCGGAAGACTAGTGCCCGAGAAGGTCTTATGGGATTAAAGTTGGACATGAGCAAGGCTTATGATAGAGTCGAATGGCCTTTTTTTTATTACTATAATGTGACGGATGAGTTTGGGGAGTCATTGGGTTCGCATTGTGGAGGATTGCGTGTCGACGTCAAGCTTTTCCTTCATTATTAATGGTGGAGTCACTGAGTTTGTCAAACCTAGTAGAGGTCTTCGCCAAGGATGCCCTTTATCCCCCTTACTTGTTTCTTTTACGTCTTGAAGGTCTTTCGGCGGCATTCAGGAGAGCTGAGACTTTGGGTTCTCTCCGAGGTGTGGGAGTTTCTAGGAATGCGCCACGAGTGAATCCCCTCTTATTTGCCGATGACTCCATTGTTAGGACGGGTAGGCGAGATGAAATCTGTAGGAGGCTAGGATTAAATACCCAAGGGCCGAATCATTTTTCATCACTGTGGCTGCCACGTCCATCTACATTTCGTCCCATCACTGCTGCTGGTTTGGATCAAGATGGTTGGAGAGTTGAAGAGCTCATCCAGAATGGCCAATGGAACCGAGATATTATTAGTTTGAACTTCTTACCGATTGATCAGGAAGCTATTCTTAATATTCCTCTTGGGCGAGGATCTTATGCTGATAGGATGATTTGGCTTTTTGAGCGCCGCGGTCGATATACGGTGAAATCGGGCTACTGGGTGGCTATGACTAAAGAGACTCTGGCAACTTCTTCGGGTAGCGGTAGGGATAGGAGATGGTGGGGTTTACTTTGGAGTCTTAATATTCCCAATGAGGTTAAAGTTTTCCTTTTGAGAACGTTTCAGGGCATCTTACCTTCTTTTGGCAACTTGGTGTGCATTTCGACCTGTCCGAGGTGTGGGGAGGAGCTGGAATCGGTCTCTCACGTGCTCTGGCAGCTGGCATTGCCTCTTGTCAAAAGAGGTTTGGATGGAGTCGGCCGTTTGGCAGTGTTTTTCGAAGTTTAAAGGCCCTACTTTTGAAGCTGCTTGTTTGTTTGCAGGCCAGTTTTGTTCTAGGCAGGATTTGGAAATCTTCTGCATGCTTGCTTGGAGCATTTGGGGTGCTCGCAATTTATTTATTTATTTCTCATTTATTGTTTTGAAGCTGCTTGCTCGTCACGAAACACCAATTCAAGAATGGAAAAACATTATCAATCAATCACGTATTGTTTCAACCACACTGCCTTCTGTTCAGAATTTTCAATTAGTTAATAAAGATATAGAGGAAGGCAATACCCAAACTTTCTTAGGTGGATCAGGAATTGAGGAAGCAGGAGGAGCGTCCCTGCGTGTCAATCAAGAAAACAATGTGACAACAAGGCATCAAATTAACTTTTCACCATCTTCAATTAGAGCTAGAGATGTTGAAAAGGTTCCGAACATTAACAGCAACGACAACTCATGAGAGAAACTTGTTCATAACTATACAATCACTTAGAAAGAAGTGGAGATTGTGATTACAAGATCTATAGATAAATTGGAGGAACTCAATCAAAGAAAAATAATCACTGATTCAAAAAAGAAAAGTGCCGATAATTCTTCAGGTTCTAAAGAGAAAGGATTTCAAGATGTATAGATGAATGAGAAAATAAGTCGAAGAGTCATGATTTGAGTATCTCTTTATAATTTTGTCCATTTTAATATTAAAGTTGATAATTTTTGTGTTAAGAAATGACAAAATTATCAACTTCAGTGGTGATAAGCATAAATATATGGAGGTGTCAAATTTATGACATTCTGGCATATAACCCTACATGAATCCTATTTTAGTTTGAACTTGTTTGCCTTCTGTGAAATGTTGTTTCTTTTTTATTTATTTTTATTTTTTTAATTTGGTGTGTCATTAAGGTTGGATTTTGATTTTCTCTAATTTTATTTTTTTTTTTAAATAAGTTTAAGTGGATGTTTTAGATCCTCCTTTTAATTAATTATTTAATTATTTGTAAATGGACATGAAAGAAGGACTTTGCGTTACCACAAATTTCCAAACGTGCAACTCCTTTAAAAATATGAATTAAAATTTGACATGATGTGGACGATTAAATTACTTTAATCTTAAAGAACAGGATATCCCTTTTTCCAATCACATGCCAAACAATATGTACGTTATTAATCTTTTCTCGCTTTATTTGATGAAGTGAAAATTTGGACGGTGCCAATAAAAAGGGGAAAAAAATTGGACCAACAATGATACAATATGAAGTTTTGATCGAGAACCCTTAAATCTCATGAAATTAATCCTACCCTAGGTATGAGCAAGGCAATGGAGTATAAGAAACCTAATAACATATAAATATGTATAATAGTTGATCCGGGAAAAAAAAAAGTGTTTATAAATTTTGGATTCAAAAAGAAAAAAGGATTTTAAGATATATAGATGTATTCAATTTTAATTTAGATTTATTTATCTTCTGTAGAAGGTTGCTTGGTCGTTTTATTTTCTGTTAGTATTTTACTTTTCTCTATTTTGTTTCTTTTTTTCCCCCTAGTATAATATACACCTAATCAATACATTAATCTTGGCTACGAGGCTGTAATAGTATTACTTAAGCTCGTTCTTATATAAATGAAACCCCTTTCATAGCTGCACCCTTCTATTTGACACTAAACATGCTCTAAAATAACATCTCAATATATTATTTTCACGCTTTCTTTTGTACAAGTATAAGTATTGCCATTTACATGTACATTGGAGATGATCTTTAATACATACTTTATTTTATTATAACCATTTAGTTTCGAAATTCGTAAAAAAAATCTTATCTTGATGTTTATATATATATATATATATATATATATATAATTTATCTTGATGTTTTAAGTGTGGACAATTTTTTTTAAATTTAGGATAGATACTTAAAAAAAAAAAAAAAAAAAAACCCTTATCGGTGTTATATTTCATTCGGACTATTAGAAAATGGACTCGACCATTGGGATTAGCGAACTGGATTCCGACCTGACTGTTGGGGGTGAAGTGTGGCCATAGTCACCTTAAACTGTTGCGAAATATAATTTTATAATTGATTTGATTTAAATCTATTATATTCTATATGTTTCAAGATCGTTTTGTGATTGGTTTTCTCAAACAAATCCTTATTTTTGTTAAAATACTTGTATATGAGAAATGTATCTTATTGATATATATATATATATATATATATATATTGATAGAAATGTATCTTATTGATATTTGATCCCTTGGTTTAACCATTACTAAATTCTGAATTAACATTTCTATTTTCAAATAATCCAACTGACAAATGGTCTATGCTATGTGGCACTCTTATGTATGACATGTTACAAAAAAAAAGTTTTCAAATAAGATATCATACCACCACCACGAATGATAGTAAATTAATTATTAGGTACTCAAGGATTAGTTCAATTATAAACGGGAAGTCACAATTATATATTGTTTTTCATGTGACAAAGTTGAATATTCATACCGTTGGTATACCCAATATTTAGAAGGAAAATTTTCTGCACCTCAACGTCGTTCGGCTAATCTATAATTGCTATTTATTTAAATAATGGAACTGCAAAAGTAATCGAATGAACTTCTGGTTAGAAATTGAATTTGTCCTTATATTATTAAATTATTGAGTTGTTATGATATTTATATATAAATTAAACACTCTTGATGAGTTTTATTCAAGTCCATTTATTACTTTGCAACATATTTAATGTTTTTTTTTTAATTTGCATTCAATTGTTTATGAAGTTATGCATCATAAAATTCCAATCGTTTTCATCTTGGGAAATTAAAATATATATTAATGAAAACACAAGTTACAACTCAAACTTAAAGAACATATTAAGTTAAAAACTTAAAACTCCTTTCAGTTGAATGCAAACTAGATTTATATCTACTATATATTTCTTACCTTTGGCTCCGGAAAATTAAACAAGTAAAAAACACAATTTTTTTTGTCTTTGTTAGTTAATAATTTCTTCCTATTTGTGAACTGAACAAGAGACATGAAAAACGAGACACAAATATTTTTCTTTCCTTTCATGTCTCACGGCCACATGATACCAACCGTAGACATGGCCAAGCTTTTCTCAAAGCGAGGCGTGAGATCAACCATCATAACCACACCACTCAACGCCCTTCTCTTGTCCGAAACCATCCAAAACACGAACCGGTCTCTCGTCTCATCGGAAATCCAAATCAAAACCATTAACTTCCCTTGCTCTAGCCGCTCCGGCCTACCCCAACACTGCGAGAACATAGACTCGGTCCCCTCACAAGACTTGATCATGGCGTTCTACGAGGCCACGGCAGCGCTCCAAGAGCCGCTCGAGCGGCTTCTTGATGAGCATCGGCCGACATGCCTTGTCGCCGACATGTTCTTTCCGTGGGCGACTGATGCCGCCGCCAAGTTTGGTGTTCGGAGGCTGGTTTTTCATGGAACGAGTTTCCTTTCGTTATCTGCTTGGCAGAGTATTAAGGCTCATGAGCCTTACAAAAAGGTTTCGTCTGATTTCGAGCCTTTTTGGATTCCTGATCTTCCGGGGGAGATAAGGTTGACTAGAATGGAACTTCCCGAGTTTGTGAGACATGAAGTTGAGAATTACATGACAAGGTTGTTGGATGAGGCGAGAGAATCCGAGGTTAGGAGCTATGGAGTTGTGGTGAACAGTTTTTACGAACTCGAACCCGAATATGCGGACCATTACAGGAAGGTTTTGGGAAGGAAGGCTTGGCATATAGGCCCGGTTTCGGTATGCAATAGGGCTAATGACAAGGAGAAAGAGGTGAAAGAACACAAGTGTTTTGATGTGGCTGGACTCAAAAAGGCCTGATTCCATTGTCTATGTTAGCTTTGGAAGTGTGGCTAACTTCACTGATTCCCAACTTCTGGAGATTGCTTTGGGACTCGAGGCTTCCGGGCACGGGTTCATTTGGGTTGTAAGGAGAAAGCGAACGGAAACCGAAGATAACGATGAAGAAAAATGGTTGCCTAAAGGCTTTGAGGAGAGAATGGAAGGGAAAGGACTTGTGGTAAGAGATTGGGCACCCCAAGTGGCGATTCTAGACCACGAAGCGGTCGGAGGATTCGTGACACATTGCGGTTGGAACTCGACGTTGGAGGGAGTCTCTTCCGGGGTGCCCATGGTGACTTGGCCAATGTTTGCCGAGCAGTTTTTCAATGAGAAATTGGTGACACAAATATTGCGAATTGGGGTTAGTGTTGGTGTTCGGAAATGGGTTAGATTTGTAGGGGACAGTGTGAAAAGGGAAGCCGTAGAGAAGGCGGTGAGAAGGGTTATGGAGGGTGAAGAAGCAGAGGAAATGAGAGGCAGAGCTAAGAAGCTTAAAGAGATGGCTAAGAGAGCTGTTGAAGAAGGGGGGTCTTCTTATTGTGAATTGAGTTCTCTTATTGAAGAATTGAAGTCACTTGGCTGATTAAGCTTAGCAAATAGCAACAAAGAAACGTGCAAAAAAAATTTTTTTTTTAGCAGATTTAGAACTTCTAAATAGCTACGAAAAGGAAAAACAAGAGAAGAATGTTAGTTAGCAGTTGATTTCCTTACTTTTGTACGTCAAGAATCTACTACTAATATTTAAAAAAAAGAATGCACATTTTACAGTGCTTTTGTCCTTCCTCTCCTTGACAGTCACGTGGATTTATTTATTTATTTTGTTTTATTTTATTTATCTGTGTGCGTACTCGTCATTTAATATATAAATATATTCTGACTATAATATTCATTAGTGGGTGGATGAATAGCTAAAAAAACACAGGAATTGGGGAAGGGAAAAAAAAATCAGCTGTCCTTGGTGCTAGAAATGCTGCTGAGTGGCAATGATTAGAAGAAAGAAAGTAGCTTTAAGTACTATTCTCACTAATATATGCCTATATGATAAAACAAGAGACTTTCACCAAATAAAGAAAAGCTTTATAAAAAAATCAAATAAAAAAAATTGTTCAAGTTTTAAAATGGTTCCCACCATTCTTTTTTCTATTTACCAAAAATGATTTTGAACATATTTAATTTTCTCTATTATTGCACTTGGTCGTTGGGTCCCCATTGTGAAACGATTTCTCAATGTGGATCTTTAAGGAAATCTACTTTTGTCTCACAATTCCTCGAGCCATCATAGCAAACTAGAAAAACATGTCAATGTCTCTCTTTTCTCTCCATCTTTGCAGCCTTAAATAATTTATCCTCGTTTCAACTAACCTAAATCTTAATCCTAATGTTCATTTCAACTATTATTCTTTCACAAGGCCAATATGGAAAATAGTCTATCCCATAAGCTTCACATCTTCTTCCTCCCGTTGATGATTCAGGGCCACACCATACCAATCATAAGCATGGCCAAACTCTTCGCTTCGCGGGGTCTAAAATCGACCATCGTCACGACCTCTCCGAACGCGCAACTCCACTCGAAAACGGTCCAAAGTGGCCAAAACATGGGGATGGATATTGGAGTGCTTGTCATCGAATTTCCGGACATGGAACAGCCTGCATCTCGCGAACCGGCCCGCAATTCGGCTGCCACGACTGAAGAGACTCAGAGGAAATTCATCGAAACCACCGCCGCGCTTGAAGAGCAGCTCGGGCAGCTGCTCAAGGAACACCGTCCGGATTGCCTTGTGGCAGATGCGTTCTTCACTTGGGCCACGGATGTTGCTGCTAAGCTTGAGATTCCGAGGGTTATCTTCCATGGAACCGGGTTTTTCCCTCTTTGCGCCATAATGAGCTTGTTAGTTCACGAGCCTCACGAGAAGGTCGGGTCCGATTCAGAGCATTTTACAATTCCAAATCTCCCGGACGAGGTAAAGTTGACGAGGAAGCAACTGCCGCCTTATGTCAAGAAAAACGCCGATTCACCGTTTACTAAGTCGTATAGGGAAGCGAAAGAGGCCGAGTTGAAATGCTTTGGTGTGGTTGTGAACAGCTTCTACGAGCTTGAACGGAACTATGCCGATCACTACCGGAGGGTACTTGGAAGAAAGGTGTGGCATATAGGCCCGGTTTCACTATCCAATTACAAAATCAATGGTAAAGGAGAAACAGGAATTGATCAAGCCGCCATTGAAGAGCATGAATGCTTGAAGTGGCTAGATTTGAAGAAACCGAACTCGGTTGTCTACGTATGTTTCGGAAGCATGGCAAGCATTAGCGACGCACAACTAATGGAGATTGCAACAGGACTCGAGGCTTCAGGGAAGCAATTCATTTGGGTTGTGAAGAAGGAGAAGAAGCAAGAAGGGGTGAAAGAAGAGTGGTTGCCTCAAGGATTTGAGGAGAGAGTTGATGGGAAAGGACTAATCATAAGGGGTTGGGCACCGCAAGTGATGATTCTCGAACACGAAGCGGTCGGGGGATTCTTGACACACTGCGGTTGGAATTCGATGCTCGAGGCGGTGTGTGCCGGGGTGCCGATGGTGACATGGCCAATGTTCTCCGAGCAGTTCTACAACGAGAAGTTTGTGACTCAAGTACTTGGAGTTGGGGTTGGGGTTGGAGCTAAAGAGTGGGCAATTGTAGTGGAGGAAAGTGTGAAGAAGGAAGCCATTGAAAAGGCCGTGAAGAGGATAATGGAGGGAGAAGAGGCAGAGGAAATGAGAAGCAGAGCCAATGTGCTTAAAGAAATGGCGAGAACGGCTTTTGATGAAGGTGGATCTTCTTACTCCGATTTCGATGCCTTTGTCCAAGAATTGAGGCGGCATAGAAACGCTTGAGGATTTCAGTTTAGTTGTCCTACAATGTGAAGATGTCCTTGTTTTGTGATGTATAAAGAATATGTTAGTTGTTTAGTAAAATAAGTATACTTAAATTATCAGGTTGTCTATCTTCTTCTTCTTCTTTTTTTTTTTTTTTTTTTTGGGCTTCAATCTTAAACAATGCTAAAAAAAAAAAAGAACAAAAAGAACAATACCAGAAGTTGCTAATTCCTACTTTCTAGCTAAGTCATAACGTTTTGTTTGAATTTTGGCTGTGATATAGGATTCTATTATTTAAGAGAAAACGAAATTTTGCCACCAAAAACAGGAAGAAGAAGTAGAAGTAGAGAAGGGTCCAAGTGAGGGAATGACGAATTTGAAGTAGCTTGGAGATGGATAATAAACCTTTCCCCCAAAAAAGAAGAAGAAAAAAAAACAACTACATTTTTAGAAACAACTTTAATAAAATAAATAAGCATTAACTTCCAAAAAAAAAAAAAAAGAAACGACACCATTTTGTTTTTAAAATATCAGTGATCTTTGCAATGAAAACAACACATAGGCGAAATTAAAAATAAAAAATAAAAAAAAATAACAACAACACCAACACATAGACGACAGCAAAATTTGAAAAATAGCACTTGAAGAAACGATAGTACAACTAAATAAACGACAATATCTGCTAGAAACTCCAAACAATTAACAAAATTATTTTTAAAACAATACTAAATCTATGCAAATGATAGCTAAGCTATCTCCCTTCTTTTGATTAAACAATTAGATGGAACTTAACAGGAAGGGTGTTTTTGGTTTTTACCACAATTTCAAAGGTTAAGGATATGGATATACTTTTTAAATTTAGGAGGGTATATTACAACGACCAACAAAATTAAAGGAAAGGAGATTTTTATAATAGAATTGAGAAAGATACATTAATGATAAGGTTTCATTTTTTAATTTCAAATTTGTATTAAAAACTACATTTTATAATTTTGACCGTATCGAAAGATCTGATTGAATCACCATTTTTAACTCAAAATTTTCATATTATTTTTTTTATTTTTTTAATCAATAAAAATTATAATTAATTTTTAAAAATTCAATTAATTTCAACTTAAAAATTTTATATCTAACTAACAAACTAACTAAATGGAGGCCTACTATCGAGACTTATCACAAAACTTCAATAAACAATGATAATAATGAAAAATTGAAGACATATGGTAAAGCCACATGGATCGGTGACCAAAAAGATTGACTTGACTGGTCTTGTTTCTTATTCTGTCATTCTTCAAACTTTCTTTGCTTATTCCAACTATTCATTTTTAACGTTACATTCCACTCTTTCTTTCTCGAATCAAAGCCCAAGCTTTCGCTCTTATATTCTCTGCTGCTCGTTCTCCACATCATTTTGATCTAGTCGAAAGCCTAAGAGCCATCTAAATCCTTCACCCAATAATGTCTCGTCAGCTTCACATTTGCTTCTTCCCACTGATGGGACAAGGCCACACGATACCCGCCATTAACATGGCCAAGCTCTTCGCTTCCCGAGGCCTGAAAACGACAATCATCACAACCCCTTTCAACGCAGATTTCCACTCCAAAACAATAGACGACAGCCAAAACACAGGACTTGATATATCAACTCTCGTCATCAAATTCCCTTGTGTAGTTGCAGGCATGCCCGAGGGCTGCGAGAGTCCCAACTTGGCCACAACGCCAGAGACGGTTCAGAAGTTTTACAGAGCCACCACCATGCTTGACAAGCCTCTAGAGAATCTCCTTCGGGAATACAAACCGCATTGCCTTGTGGCCGACATGTTCTTCCCGTGGGCTACGGCTGTTGCTGCTAAGTTTGGGATTCCGAGGATCGTGTTCCATGGAACTGGCTTTTTCTCGCTATGCGCTTCGTTGAGCTTGTTGGAATATGAGCCCCACGAGAAGGTGGAGTCTGATTCGGAGCCTTTTGTTGTTCCTAATCTCCCGGATGAGGTGATTTTGATGAGGAAGCAACTCCCGCCATATGTTCGACGAAATGCCCGAACGGAGTTTGCGAAGGTGTATCGAGCGGCGAAAGAGTCTGAATTTGGGTGCTTTGGTGTGGTTGTGAATAGCTTTTATGAGCTTGAGCCGGATTATGCTGATCATTATAGGAGGGTTATTGGAAGGAAGGTGTGGCATATGGGGCCGATCTCGTTGTTGATGGATACGATTGGAGGGAAAGGAAGACGGGGAAGGAGTCGAGGATTTGGTGATGAGCTTGAATGCTTGAAGTGGCTTGACTTGAAGGAAGCGAATTCGGTTGTTTATGTTTGTTTTGGGAGTATGTCAAGCTTCAGTGACGCGCAGCTAATGGAGATAGCGACGGGACTCGAGGCTTCTGGGCAGCAATTTATTTGGGTTGTCAAGAAGGAAAAGAAAGAAGGGGTAAGAGAAGAGTGGTTGCCAGAAGGATTTGAGAGGAGAATGGAGGGGAAGGGGCTTATAATAAGAGGTTGGGCACCGCAAGTCCTGATTCTTGAACATGACGCAGTGGGAGGCTTTGTAACGCATTGTGGTTGGAATTCGACACTGGAAGCGGTGTGTGCTGGGGTGCCAATGGTCACGTGGCCATTGTTCGCTGAACAATTTTACAACGAGAAGTTGGTGACTCAAATACTTAGAATTGGAGTAGAAGTTGGTGCTCAGAAATGGGAAAGATTGGTAGGTGATTTTGTGAAGAGGGAAGCTTTAGAGAAGGCGGTGTGTCGGATCATGGATGGAGAAGAAGTAGAGGGAATGAGAGCCAGAGCCAGGGCACTTTCGGAAATGGCATCAAGGGCTATTGAAGAAGGTGGATCTTCTTTCTCGAATTTGGATGCCTTCATTGAGGAAGTAAGGCTGCTGCATAGTGCATGACACATGAAATAGAAAGTACAAAAAGGCTGCTGCATAGTGCATAACACATGAAATAGAAAGTACAAAAACTTTTCTTGTTTCACGTATTAGTTTGTTGCTTGCCCTTCTATTTTTGAAGTCCATAAAATGGTTGCTTGCAACTTTATTTCTTGAACTTCGTTTGAAGTCTGCATTTTTCTATACAGAAGGTTGAAGCTTTTGGTCTAAAAGTAATAGAAATACCATTTACTTCCAAACTATTAATTTCTTTGTTACCGAAACATACTTGCAGGGCATAACAACTAAGAAATCGAACTAAAAACGTCAAAAAAACAAAATAATTTAAAAAAAAAAAATTCCATTTTTTGAAATCTTGGAAGCTCGGCACCTGTGTGTGTTTTGCCCCCCCTTTTTTTTTTTTTTTTTTTTTTTGGTTAGTTGTCATTATTGTACTCTGTGTGTGTGTGTGTGGCTGAAGAGAAGTCCTTTCCTAATAAAATAAATTAAAATAAAAACAAATTTATCATAAGACGTTTCCCATTAAAACAATTGACCTGCTCATGACATTCCTGTAGGCTATAGTCAAAGTTTTGTTATAAAAAAACGCAATGCTTTAACTGGTGCAAGAAATTACTGGTCTTTGAGAAATTTTTACGACTTGATAGATAAAGGTTAACAAATCATGATGCAAAAAATATTTTATTGAACTTTGACCATGTAAGCCTTGCTTGGCAAGGAAAGGATGGCTATTTATATATTGTAAATTCTCTCAGCTGGTTCTTCAATTAAGCCTTGATGAATTTTTTTTTTTTTTTTTTTTTTTTTTTTTTGTTTCTTTCTAAAAGACGTTCAGCCGCAGAAAGCTTAAAGTCCTAAAAGTGTCAATATGACCAGTGTAACAAGCTAGTTTCACATCTTCTTCTTCTCCTTGGTGGAAACATCCCATCGTTGGTAAAAACATGGCTCTGTTTTTGGCCATCTATGTAATTAATCCATTCTTCGTTTCTCGTTGTTCAAACTGTGTTGCTCATTCTAATCATTAATCAATTTAACATTACTTTCTTTCTCCTCCAATCAAAAGCCCAAGCTCTTATATATTCTTTTATGCTTGTTCTCTACATCATTTTGATTGGTCAAAAGCCTAAGCCTACTAAATCCTTCACGCTTCATCATTGCACCATAATTCTTCATAATCACCAATAATGTCTCGCCAGCTTCACATTTGCTTCTTCCCGCTGATGGCTCAAGATGGCTTAAGTTCACATGATACCAATCATAAACATGGCTAAGCTCTTCGCTTCTCGGGGCCTAAAAACGACAATCATCACAACCCCTTTCAACGCAGAGCTCCATTCAGAAACAATCAACGACAGCCAAAACATAGGACTAGATATAACAATTCTCGTATTCAAATTTCCTTGTGCAGATACGGGCATGCCTCAAGGCCTGGAAAGTCCCAGTTTGGCCACAACACCGGAGATGGTTCAGAATTTTCACAACATGCTTGACAAGCCTCTAGAGAAGCTCCTTCAGGAGTACAAACCGCATTGACTTGTGGCTGACGTGTTCTTCCCTTGGGCTACAGATGTTGCTGCGAAGTTGGACATTCCGAGGATTGTGTTCCATGGAACTGGCTTTTTCTCTCTATGCGCTTCGTTGAGCGTGTTGGAATATGAGCCTCACGAGAAGGTGGAGTCTGATTCTGAGCCTTTTGTTGTTCCTAATCTCCCGGATGAGGTGATTTTGATGAGGAAGCAACTCCCGCCGTATGTTCGACGAAATGCCCAAACGGAGTTTGCAAAGTTGTACTGAGCAGGGAAAGAGTCTGAATTGGGGTGCTTTGGCGTGGTTGTGAATAGCTTCTATGAGCTTGAGCCGGATTATGCTGATCATTACAGGATGGTTCTTGGGAGGAAGGCGTGGCATATAGGGCCTATCTTGTTGTTGATGGATAAGATTGGAGGGAAAGGAAAACGGGGAAGGAGTCGAGGATTTGGTGATGAGCATGAATTCTTGAAGTGGCTTGACTTGAAGGAAGCAAATTCGGTTGTTTATATATGTTTTGGGAGTATGTCAAGCTTCAGTGACGCGCAGCTGATGGAGATAGCGATGGGACTTGAGGCTTCTGGGAAGCAATTTATTTGGGTTGTGAAGAAGGAAAGGAAAGAAGGGGTAAGAGAAGAGTGGTTGCCGGAAGGATTCGAGAAGAGAATGGAAGGGAAGGGGCTTATAATAAGAGGTTGGGCACCACAAGTGTTGATCCTTGAACATGAAGCAGTGGGAGGCTTTGTTACGCATTGTGGTTGGAATTCGACACTAGAGGCAGTGTGTGCCGGGGTGCCAATGGTCACATGGCCAGTGTTTGCTGAACAATTTTACAACGAGAAGTTGGTGACTCAAATACTTAGAATTGGAGTAGAAGTTGGCGCTCAGAAATGGGAAAGATTGGCAGGGGATTTTGTGAAGAAGGAAGCTTTAGAGAAGGCGGTGAGCCAGATTATGGGCAGAGAAGAAGTAGAGGGAATGAGAGCTAGAGCCAAGACACTCGCGGAAATGGCATCAATGGCTATTGAGCAAGGTGGATCTTCTTATTCAGATTTGGATGCCTTAATTGAGGAAGTGAGGCTATTGTATAATTCGTAACACAAGTGAAATAGAAGGTACAAAATAGTTACTTGTTCGTCCTTTTGTGAAGTCCATAAAATGATTATATGCAACTTTAGTTCTTAAAACTTTGTTTTAATCCGCATTCTTTCTATATAAAGCTAGAAATAGATGTGAGAACGAAAAAGACGAGACAAAAAAAAAAAAAAAAACAAAAACAAAACAAAGCAAAAATTGCAAGCTTTGAAATTCAGGAAGCATAGCACGTGCTTGTGTTTCGCTTTTTCTTTTTTTTTTTTGGTTACTTGTTATTGTTGTTTTCTCTATGTCTATGTGTGTGGCTGATGGAAATTTTCTAATACACACACACACACACACACACAAATTCATATATGTATATATCCTAAGATGCTTCCGATTAAAAAATAATATACTGGTGCAAGAGATTCCTACAAGTCAAAGTTTTGTATGAAAAATCTTTGGAAATTGGTATGACTTAATATTTGTTTGAACTTTGACCATGTAGGCCTTGCCTGGCAAGGAACAGGGTTATTTATATTTATATGTTGTTAATTCTCTGTACTAGTTGTTCAATTAAGCCTCAAAGAAAATTGTTTGCTTTCTTATAGCAGAAAGCTTAATTTCCAGAAGTGTCAACATGAGCAGTGAAACAAGCCAGCTTCACATCTTCTTCTTCCCGTTCATGGCTCATGGCCACATGATACCGGCTGTAGACATGGCCAAACTATTTGCTTCTCGAGGCTGCAAAACGACAGTAATCTTAACACCTGCTAATGCTGCCTTCTTCACCAAAGCAATCGAAAGAAGCCGAAATCTGGGTTCGGAGATCCAAATTCTTCTTCGTAAATTTCCTGTTCTAGACGACAAATTGCCTGAAGGGTGTGAAAACGTTCACTTGCTTACAACAGATGAGATGGTGCATAAGTTTTTTGACGCCACTGCCATGCTTGAACAGCCACTGGAGCAGCTCATAAAGGATCACCGCCCGGATTGCCTCATTGCCGACAGTTTCTTCCTATGGGCCTCTGAAGTTGCAGCCAGATTTGCGATTCCCAGGCTTCTATTTCATGGATTCAGTTTCTTCGCGTTGTGTGCTTCGGTATGTTTGCTTGAGCACAAACCTTACAAGAAGGTTTCATCTGATTCAGAGCATTTTGTCATTCCTAGTTTACCACACGAGATCAAACTCACAAGGGATCAACTTCCTCTCTATGTGAAGCAAGAGTCAGAGGCGACTAATTTTGCTAGAAAAGTTTTCAAATCAGAGGAGACGAGCTATGGGGTCATCGTCAACAGCTACTATGAACTTGAACCGGATTATGCTGATCATTACAGAAGAGTCCTAGGAAGGAAGGCTTGGCATATAGGTCCAATTGGTCTGGTCAATAACGACAAAGAAGATAAGGCAAAGAGAGGACCCAAATCCTCCATCGACGAGCATGAGTGTCTAAACTGGCTCAACTCAAAGAAACCGAATTCGGTTGTTTATGTAAGTTTCGGTAGCATTGCAAACTTCAATGACACACAGCTGATGGAGATTGCAATGGGACTCGAGGCTTCTGGGAAACAGTTTATTTGGGTTGTGAGGAAAGAAAAGCAGCAAGAAGGAAACGAGGAATGGCTACCTGACGGATTTGAGAAGAGAACGGAAGGAAAGGGACTAGTAATAAGAGGTTGGGCACCCCAAGTGCTGATTCTTGAACACGGCGCTATTGGAGGATTTGTGACTCATTGTGGCTGGAATTCAATATTGGAGGGAGTCTGTGCAGGGTTGCCACTGGTCACATGGCCCGTGTCGGGTGAGCAGTTTTACAACGAGAAGTATGTTACCGAAATCCTAAGAATTGGCGTGGCTGTTGGTGCTAAAAAGTGGGCTAGATTTGTGGGGGATAGTGTGTCGAGGGAAGCCGTGGAAAGTGCTGTGAATAGGATTATGGACGGAGAAGAAGCAGAGGAAATGAGAAGCAGAGCTCGGGCACTCGCGAAAATGGCAAGAGAGGCTTTTGAGGAAGGCGGATCTTCTTCCTCCGATTTGAATGCTTTGATCGAAGAATTGATGCTGCGTAGATCTGCTTAGAGATTTTCAGGCTAAACGAACTAGTTCCTTCTCTTGTAATTGTAAGTCTTTTATGGTTGCAAAATTTCTGTAATAATAAATGTCCTGTTTATGTATATGAAATCTATCAAACTATCAAGAATTTCCATTTCAAAGTTCCCTCTGAAGCATCGATTGAGGTTTCAGCTTTCAAGCTTTTTTAATCTTGAACTCCATGCGAAGTTTATGTTTTCGACAAAAAAAAAAAATTTAAAAAAAAAAAATTTAACCAAGTAATCTGTAGCTGAACATGGACTAAATCAGAAATTAAGGGTCTCTCAGATCCGAACTCAGGTTTTTCATATCAATTTTTATCTTTTTCTAAAAATCAATAAAAATTATAATTAATTTTTAAAAAATCAATTAATATCAATTTAAAATTTTCATTTCAAACTAGTGTTTTAAACGCAAGCTAAATTAAAAAAAAATATCAGGTTAGGTTGCTGATCTAGATGGGAAATAGATTAGCAATATAATGAAATTATCAACTAACACTTTATCATTCTTAAAAAAAAAAAAAAAAAAGAGTGGTTGCTGATCTAGATGGGAAATAGATAAGCATTATAATGTAATTATCAACCAACACCTTATCATTAATAAAAATAAAAATAAAAATAAAAATAAAAACCCACTAACGCGTTGTCATTGTTTAACATTACATTATCAAAGCTTGTTCCACGTCTTTTTTCTTTTTGTGTTTTGTTTTGTTTTTGTTTTTTGTTTTTTATTTAATAAAAAACTTTAGGTGGGAAGTTGCTAGGAAATTGACGCTAGCATCCACTATGAAAACATCTATATTATTTTGTCTACATTACTGTCTTAAAGCTTGTTCCTTTCTTCTACCTAGTCAAACACGAGCATAAATTATAGACTTCATATGGGAATTTGCTAGGAAGTTCATGGTTTTATTGACAATGAAGACACAAA
This sequence comes from Ficus erecta, assembly GCA_008635985.1. NCBI lineage: Eukaryota > Viridiplantae > Streptophyta > Magnoliopsida > Rosales > Moraceae > Ficus > Ficus erecta. The sequence continues at coordinate 164,153 of BKCH01000256.1, forward strand.
ATATCATTGTTTAGGTCACTTTGTTTCCTTGCGTGATATGTCAAAGATAAGCAGCATTTTAAACAGGCAAGTCAAGCTAAAGTTGGATATATTGTTCATTTAGGCCCCAAAATGATATAAGAAGTTTCGTTTTAATCCTTAATTTTATTTTTTTTTCCCCTTAGAACTTTTAAAAAAAGTGTAACTTGGCCGTTTCCCTTAATATTTTAAAGGAATAATTACTGAAACATTTAGGTAAGAAATATGTCAACCCCACATGTGTCATCAAATAAATAAGAAGCAAAGATTACAAGTGAGATCGAACTTACACCCCACCGAAAGCCCTCCCCAACTCCAAAACCTCCAAGGCAATTAAACCAAACGGGCATTAGACTTGGAAGAAGTTATTTGTACTGGTAGTTAGTTACAACTTAAAATTAGGTGTGTTTAGTTAATAAATAAAATGTTTGTTTCTTTTCTTACTGTGTGTTAAGTTTCATATGTTTTTGTCTAAACTACACTCATTGAAGCCCAGAGACAGAGGAGGATTTTGCAGTTCAGAGCTCACATGGGTATTATACATATTGCCTTTTGATTTGAATATTGGTCGTGAAAGCAATTATAATGCAAGATAAGCGTATCCTCTTTATGAGAAAGAAGAAGCTGAAGAAAAGTGGGGAGGGGAGGGAAATGACAAGAGCTTGGGAACGACAACAATTTTTTGAAAACGACAAGACCTTCGTCGAACTGCAGTAACTTTACTAAAAGAAAATTAACATAGGGTCGACAAAACGAACCCATTTATTAAAACCAATTCCTTCAGGAAAAAAAAAAAAAAAGAAAAGAAAAAGAATATTAGAATACTGTATAAAGTGTTTGGTCCAAATAGTCCTGAACTCTTTTAAATGTGACGGTTTGGTCCCTGTTCTTTATTTATTTATTTTTGTTTTGGCCGAGAAGACCCTGAAATCTTACAATGGTTGGCCATTATAGTCCTTTATGTCCAAAACCATTAAGTTTTTAACGGAATGAGTCATGTGCAATGCGTGTTATTTAATTTGTGAGAGTATTTTAATAATTTAATAATAATTAATTTAACAATGGCCGATAAGACCCTGAAATGACTACAATGGTTGGCCATTATAGTCCTTTCTGTCCAAAACCATAAAGTTTTTAATGGAATGAGTCATGTGCAATGCCTCTCTCTCTCTCTCTCTCAAAAAACCCTATTGACGGGGAAGAGGGAGGTGCCAGAGGGGGGTAAGGGGGGAATGAGGGAGGGAGGGAGACGGCCTCCGGCACCGGCTTCGTGCCGGCATCGAATCTGTGGGGGTGTGTTGGGGTGTTGGGTGGTAGAAGGAGGGGAGAGGAGAGAGAGAGAGGTCTCTCTCTTTTTTTTTTTTTTTTTTTTAAGGTTATTATATAAATAAGGGTATTTTTATCTTTTTAGAAATATTTTCCTTCAAAAAGCACAAAACTTGCTTCTCACATGATTGTTATGTGAGTTTTTTAGCGGAACCACACGGAAAGGATTGGAATGGCAAAAAAATAGGATTATAGGTTATCTCAGCCAAAAAAAGAAAAAAGTAAAAACAAGGACCAAACCGTTAACTTTGAAAGAGTTCAAGAACCATAAACTTGAATTTTTAAGGTTATTAAATAAATAAGGGTATTTTCAAATTTTTAGAGGTATTTTCCTTTAAAAAGCATAAAACGTGCTTCTCACGCGATTATTCTGTCAGTTTTTTAATGGAACCATACGGAAATGATTGGAATTTCAAAAAAATAAGAGTTTAGGGTTATCTCGGTAAAAAAAAAAAAATAGGGATCAAACCGTCATCTTTGAAAGAGTTCAGGGAGTATTTAGGATAATTACTCTTTTGTATATCCAATAAAAATAGAATAAACTAAAAAACGACAACAATCCATAAACTTGAATTAACCCTTAGAAACAAGAAGTTAGAAACTTTATTAACCCTTTTCTAAATGAACCTAGATGACCACATCACCCATAAACGATAATAACTATATTAACGTGAATGGCTTAAAAACTAACAATCCTAAGAAGAAGAAGCCTTATAAACAACAAGTTCAAAACGGCCATAACAAATGTTCTATGTATACAACATTTTTTAAAACGACAACCATATTAGTGAATGACGTGATCTAAAAAAAGAGAGCGATTAGTTAACAACGACATTATCATCAGCCGTCAAACAAGACGATGAACACGAATAACTTATAAACTGTAAGAATAAGTTGCAAAATAACTGCAACAAAAATTATATCGCGCGAAGCAACACAACATAAGATGATTAAATAATAAGCATTGTAATAGTCACTTTCGAATTACGAAGATTTAAATATGGAAAATTGAAGAGAATATGCTCTGTTTGGTAAGAACGAAAAATGGAAGAAAAGAAACTATTATTCGGATTTTGGGACGCAAATTGATGATTTAAGATATTTAGTAAAAAGGAAGTTTGGATGCAAAGAAAATTTGAATGGAAAAAATAAAAGCTTTTTTTTTTTTTTTTTTGAGTAAGAAAAAAATAAAAGCTTGATCCCATTATAGTCTCTCTTTCTGCAAGTACGAGGATTTTGTGATGGAGAACTTTGAAATCATCATAAGCAAGTAAAATAAATAAATTGTCCTTCTTATTCACCAAAATTCCAAATAAAAAATTGGGCACTAAAGATATTATACCTAATATTTGGCTAAAATGGTTATTGCAATAATAATTTTTCTATATCTTTGGATTCATTTATAATACCAAACATGACATAGTAAATTTATATCTTTCCTCCTTATTTGTACCAAATAAGTAAGGTGAAAATCGAAATCTTCTCCAACCATTTCCATCGTTAACAATTTTTCTTCCCTCTCATCTCTCCTTCTTACCAAGAAGAGGGTAAGGGATCTCACTAAAGAGGTTGAAATGCCAAAGTAAAAAGTAAAGAAAGGGCGTAGAGGAGGGGAAGAAAAAATCTACATGTTGGTTTCAACTAAAATTCCGAAAGACATGCAAATTGAATGTTAACAATGAGATGAATGAAGTTGTTGAGTGCTTGCTCTTTTGACTCTGATTGAGAGAATGGTCCAAGGTTTGAATTTATTCAGTCTTGGGGTGTTTTATATACAAAAAAGTGAAGATGTGTCACCTCTGAATCTCCTTTTTCTATAAATTAAAAAGAAAATTGATGATAACATCTAACAAATACAATGTTAATAAGAGAATGAAAACTAAGTGCATGTTTTTTTTTTTTTTTTTTAATTTAAAACTAAGTGCATGTTTTGATTCTATTAAAAGAATCAAAAAGAATAGTAGTCTCTAAAACTTTTGAGATTCAAGGAAATTGGGATAGTAAAAGAAAAGTGGGTGATGACATGAACTATCTTTAGCATAGTGAGATCAGATGGATTGACCAACAACACCTATATTGAATCTTTTATGGGTATTTAATACTAATGTCTTTCAAATTTATTTATCTTTAATCTTATCCATTAAATTTTTAACTTTCGTAATTTGTCACCTAAACTAATCCATTTAATTTTTTCATTAGATTAATCAGTAAAAGGTTACATAGGCTCCTATGTGAAAACCAAAAATCCCATTTCCGATGGATAATTTCCGAATCAAATGCAAACCCAAGTGTAAAATATCTCAAATTCAAATCTTCAACTACATTACAAAAATTTAAAAGTTCAAGAGATAAATTGTCAAAAAAAAAAAAAAAAGTTTTGATGAAAAATTGTCAAAAGATGATACCCAATCTTTTATTGGTGGGTATGATGAAGTCTTCAAAATATTGTTGAAGTGTGTGTGTGTTTATTTTTATTTTTTAAGTAAGGAAACTTCATCAAACAACAAAAGGCCAAGGTTACACAAAACAAACAAGAAGATTAGAAAGATGATTCTGTCAAAAAAAAGTAATTTCGACAGCGTACGGCTCGTGTTCAGCATAAATATCTTTAGTTATTCAAAAAGAAGTCGACATCAAAGATGATTCTAATTTATACCATGCATTAACAATAGCAAAGGTAGTAAATTTGCCACGTCTGTCATTGGAATTCTTTGGACGACAGATGCTCACTTGTCCGATGTCTCCCTCTTTCCATGAGTGGACATCAATATTCCCTCACACTTCTCTTCCTTTATTTGTCGTGTTTGACTCGTATCTTCATGCAAGAAGACGAAGACGAAGAAGAAGAAGAAGAAGATCCCATACCCACACCAGTACCTGCTGGAATGTAACACTCAAATAGCAAAAGAGAAACCATGGAATGTGTGATGACCTAATAATAATAGATGACTGTGATGGGCGTGGTCAAAAGTTCTAGTATTGGTTTTTTTTTTTTTTAATTATTATTTTGATTTTGATTTTGAATGTCAAAACTTGTTTTCTGTTAATCTAGTATAGAGAGTGAGCGGTAACACACATCTAAAAAACTTTTAACGAATTCTTATCAGCATCACCCCCTTTAATTAACACTTAACAAAGAATATGCTAACATTGTTAGCCTCCTCAAAAAAAAAAAAAAAAAAAAAAAAAAAAAAAAAAAAACCTCTCGAAACTTGCAAAACCAAGAGAAATATCTACTTCCCAACCCCAACCCCACCTTAGCCATAAATATATGCCACTCACCTATACTGGACACAAAAATTAATTACTTTCTTCATCAAAATTCAGCTCAAAGCATGGGATCAAGCAAAACACAAGACCAGCTTCACGTCTTCTTCTTCCCTTTCATGGCTCAAGGCCATCTCATACCCGCCATAGACATGGCCAAGCTCTTCGCCTCCCACGGCCACACTTCCACCATCATCACCCCCTCTCACTACGCATCTTTTCTGTCCAGAACACTCGAAAAAACCCGATTTTCAGCCACCCAAATCGGCGTTCTCACGATCAAAATCCCCTGCGAAGAGGTCGGTTTGCCCCGAGGAACTGAGAGCCTGCACATGGCTTCCACGCCGGAGGCGCAAAAACAGTTCTTTAAAGCCGCCGGGTTGCTCGGCCCGCAACTCGACGAGCTCTTGCGACGACACCGTCCCGATTGCCTCGTCGCCGACATGTTCTTCCCGTGGGCCACGGACGTCGCCGCCCGATACGGCATTCCAAGGCTCATATTCGAAGGAACATCTTGCTTCGCTATGTGCGCTTCTCTCTGCATGTTTCTTCACCGGCCGTACAAGAACGTCTCGTCCGATTCGGAGCCTTTTTCATTCCCGATTTCCCGGGCGATATCGAGTTTACGAGGAGTACGATTCCTGATTTTGTGAAAGGAGAAGTGGAGATGGACTTTACGAATATGTTCGAGGCAATTAGACAAGCGGAATTAAGAAGCCATGGGGTTCTAGTGAACAGCTTTTACGAGTTGGAATCCGCTTATGCTGATCATTATACCAAGGTTTTGGGTGTCAAGGCGTGGCATATAGGCCCGCTTTTTTTGTACAATCAAGCGAGCGATGCCGAAGAGAAGGCAAAAAGGGGAATGGAAGCTTGCATTGGCGGACACGAGTGCTTGAAGTGGCTTGATTCGAAGGAACCGAATTCGGTTGTTTATATTTGTTTCGGGAGTTTGATAAGCTTAAGCGATTCGCAGCTAACGGAGATCGCGATGGGGCTCGAGGCTAGTGGGAAGCAATTCATTTGGGGTGTGAACAAGGAGAAGAAGCGAGAAGGGGTGAGAGAAGAGTGGCTGCCTCAAGGATTTGAGGAGCGAATGGAAGGAAAGGGACTAATCATAAGAGGTTGGGCACCCCAAGTGGCGATTCTTGAGCACGAAGCCGTCGGAGGATTCGTGACGCATTGCGGTTGGAACTCGACGTTAGAGGCAGTTTGCGCCGGCGTTACGATGGTGACGTGGCCGGTGTCGGCGGAGCAGTTTTACAACGAGAAGTTGGTGACACAAGTGCTTGGGATTGGGGTTGGAGTTGGTGTGCAGAGATGGTCAAGAACGGAGGGGGACTTTGTGAGGAGGGAAGTTGTGGAGAAGGCGGTGAAGAGGATAATGGAAGGAGAAGAAGCAGAGGAAATGAGGAGCAGAGCCAGGGTATTTGCGGAATTGGGGAGACGGGCTATAGAAGAAGGGAGATCGTCTTACTCGCATTTGAATGCCTTGTTTGAAGACTTGAGGTCGCGCCGGATCGCTCGTGAGTCGAGTTAGGAGAATTTTGTCTTACGGAAAGATAAGATTTCTGTAATTGCAGTTATAATCTAACGATTATTACACACTTAACATATCTAATGTACTTTGCGTATACACCTTTGATCGGGAGTACTATAGTAAAAATAAAAATCTTATTCTCAGTTAATAATCCTTAATATTATTCTGCGTATCACAATTTGATTCTCAACCTTTATTCCTTACATTTGAATTTCAAAGTCTCATTTTTGTTGCAATATTATCCTTAACCGTCCTGATACAAAGAGCAGTACTAATGTTGTTTTGACCGAAAAAAAAAAAAAAAAAAAAAAAAAGCTGTGAAAACTATACATTTGACCTGTTTTTCTGTGATCCAATGTATAATGTTGTTTGAAATGGTATATCTACATTTATAAATAAAGTTGAAAAAAAAAAAAGAAGAAGAGGGAGTTCATACCACTAACTAAGCAAGTCATTATCTTACAAAGGCGCGAATTAACTCTGGCAAGCAATCAAACCAAAATAAACTTTAATATATATATATATATATATATATATATATATATATAACATGACATATAATAAGAAGTGGACTACAACATTTCAGACGGTAACAAATAACATTATTATCGGCATCAAAAAAAATATCTCAAATTTTTTATATTACATACTCCGGAACTTTATCACCACGTGGCGCTACTATTTGGTATGAAAGTTAGAGAGAGGGAGAAGGAATTTGAGACTGTTAAGTAGAGTGGTCTAATATTCTTATATGTCTGTGATTATTATTATATATTTTCGATATGGGACTTGGTTTCTTTTTACTCTTAATACGCCCCCACAAGATGGTGCTCTCTTTGGAGTCATCAATTTTGTATTGGATGGATCGGGCCGCTTGTTTGAGCTTGGTTGGCTTTGATACCATTGAAAGTTAGAGAGAGGAAGAAGGAATTTGACAAATAATTTTGTGGGATGGGTGACCAAGACGTGAGTGCCACAAAGACATGGAGTGAGTGACAGACGAAAGAGCACGTGGTGGAGCTGATGAGCTCGCCGAGACCGGCCAATAATAAACACCATCCTTATGTGGTCCTTGGAGAAGAAAGGCCCCCATTTGACGATCCTTCACCTGAAAGCCAGACATGGAAAAGACAACATCAACATTGTTAGTGTTACATAATTGGGAAACTGAAATTAGATTTTTTGTCATAATTGGAACACAAAGAGTATTTGGGAAGGACAAGGAGGATGAGGTGGGTAGGTTTAGAGAGCCAGTATGAGTGATGACCAAGCCTTTACCAGTACCGATGACAATATCATCAAAACCGTCATAAGGCGAGTGAGGCGAAAGGTTTGCAAGATCGGTAGTGACGTGATGAGAAGCACCCGAGTCTAGGATGCATTCAGATTGTGTTGGAGATGCCGTTGGATGAGTGGCAGTGTGAGCACTTGGTGCCGTGTAGGCCGGGCGAGGCGGAGGACGTGACTGTTGGGCAATGGAAGTCCACGGCACATGCTTGAAAATGGAACAACGTTTTGCGGAGTGTTCGTGTTGTTCACATAACTGGCAGCGGCCAAGATACGGACGTTGTCCTTGATTGCCGGCGGGAAATGGATGCCGGGGTGTTGAGGAGGCGTGCGATGATCGAACGAACTGACCGCGAGATTGGTTAGAGAAGCGGGACGGACCACGCGGTGGCTGGGGCAGAGAAGCACGACTTTGTGGAGAAGACCGAGTAGCAGGAAAAGCCGTGGCAGGGGTAGGAGATGATGAATCTATTTTGGCCGTCAATTGTGCTTCATGGTTGAGAAGTTTCTCATGTAGCTCGTCGAAGAAGATGGATGTTTCTCATGCTTGAATAGCATTGGAGAGTTCTTTATAGTTTTCATCGAGGCCGTTAAGAATTTTGATGACGAGATCTTCAGAATCGACCGAGACGTTCATAAGGGCTAGTGCATCGATAGTGGTTTTGATACCTTGCATAAAATCGGTGATAGATTGAGTGCCTTTGACGGGGTTGTTGAGTCGGTTCTTGAGACCGAGAATGCGACCACGAGTCGGCTTAGCGCAGGTGTTGGAAAGAGTCGTCCAGGCATCACAGGATGTTTTTTGCAGTAGCAATGAATGGGATTAGCGACGGTGTGAGAGAGCCGATGATGGCGTTGAGCAAGAGTTGGTCTTGACGAATCCACGGGAGATAGTCGGGATTGGGCGTCGAGACACCGTTTTGCATGATGGTGGAGGGCGGACATGGCTTTGTTCCATCAATAAACCTGAGCAAGTCGTAGCCGGTGAGAAGCATTTGAAACTGGAGCCCACATGCGGTGTAGTTTGTGGATGTGAGTTTTAGAGGTGCTTGTGCCGAAACATTAATGGCAATGAGGTGTGTGGTGTTGTCTAGAGGATTAATGATGATGGTGTGGGAGATGGTAGATGGCGGTGTGGTTGGAGTGACGGCCATGACAGGAAAACAAAAAAGTTTGTAACAGAGGTGTGATCGACTGGGGTTAGGGAATGGTCGGCGTTAGCCTTGAGGCTCTGATACCATAATCAGGTATATGGATGAATAATGTATATTATTCACAGAGTAAGGAGCATATATATACAATGCTGATGCTAAACGTAATCCTAAGAATAATAAAACAAAATAATTCAAATAACTAACTATCCTAATTTAGAAGATTACAAGAATATTCTAAAAAGTCAAAGATACAATCAAATCCTGAGATATCCTATTATTTGTAACACATTCAGAGCATCATCAGTCTAAAACATCTCACGAAAGAGCAAATCATACACCTTCTTGAACCGTCAAACACTCGCCTGTGTGAGGGATAAATTTGCCAAAAAAAAAAAAAAAAAGCGCCAGACAAAAGTGCCCACGTCAATACCCTTGACATCTTTAGCCAACTTCGACTATGCCCTTTTAATTAGGAGGCTCCACTGACATTTTCTGTTCTATTAATTTTATCTTAAAATTTTTATAATTTTCATCATTAAAAATAAAAAATTTTCGTACAATTTTTATTTTCTCCCCAGAATTTTTTTTAAAAAAAAATCTCACATAATCCCCTATTAATATTGACTATAAAAAAAAATTTATACTTTTATTATTTTTCCTTACTAAAATTAAAAATTCTCACATAAATTCATTAAAATAAAAAAATTCTCACATATTCTCTACTAAAATTTTTTATCTTGAAAAAAAATATTTTGATATATACACGTACTGAAATATATTTCTGACTCCGTCCCTGATTCCATCCACATTAGTTTTTACCATTTTTTCTTGATAAATACATTTACTGTTTGAGGTGTCATATTTAGATGGTAAAACACCATCTTGATTTTAAAATCCAAACTTTACAATTCTCTCTCTCTCTCTCTATCTTCTATTTTAAAAAAACTCAAAATTTAAAAGTCCATAAATTTCTCATTTCAAATCGAAAGGATTTTTATGTCAAAATACTTATAACGACGAGACGAATAAAATAATATCCATTTTGATTTTTTTTTTCTAGATACATCTCAAATTTTTATATTATTTTCTATAACATAGAATTATTGTAAAATTTTTTCTTTTAAACATATGTTTTCAACCCGATTTCTAAAATATCTTCTCTAGATATCCCTATATAGTCGTGATTTTTAATTATTTGACCCGCCGGAGGAGGTTGCCACTTGATTTTGGGAACAACAGCGGATGGAATTCATAGAAAGAAGAAGGGTGACGTAAGAGATTACGTTACCAAAGAAATAAAGTCACTAACTTTGTCACGTTGAGCTCATGGGTTCTTTAAGGGAAAGTCGCCTCGTTGTCAAACTCATATCTTCTGTCCTTTTTTTCTGCTTCTTTCTACGGCTCCTCAATTAAATTTTTACGCATTAAATTAGAAGTAACAGAGGATAATGTTTTGTGTGTGTGGGTGTGTGAGTTTTTTTTTTTTTTTTTTTTTTTTCGGTGGTAAAAAAACAGAGGATAATGGTGTTAACTAACGTGCGACAACCAGTTTTGTGATTATACAAAGCATGATTAGACAAATCAATCCCCGTCTTCTTTTCTTGCCCCACGAATTCTCAAATTACGTAAAAATTATTCTTAAGAGATAGAGAAAGATGGTTCAGAGACAGAATTTACAGAGAGAGGAGTATGAGAGTGAGACAAGACAGACTTTGTAGAGGGAGAAATGGAACAAATAGTTGCACATTTGGGAGTGTAAAAAAAAAAAAAAAAAAAAAAGGAGAGAGAGAAATATTACTCATTTATGTCTTTTTAAGTTTTAAATTAGTCTCACTTAACTTATTTTTATCAAAATTTTAATAAAAAAGAAATAAAAAAGACTAATGAATGCAATTAACTCTCATTTTTGTCAATTTTATTAATAAAAATTCTAACATAAGTAATTAAGTGAAACTATTTAAAATTCAGAAAAATTCAAATTTTATTAACTAAAATTAGAACGATCTTAAAATTTATGATGTATAGAAGAGAATAACATTTTTTTTTTGAATTTAGGATTGAGGATTCAAACTCTACATCTTTAGATATATTCAGATGTGATATTACCATTAAGATCTGCAATTACCCAATTGTTTTTTAATGTTAACGAGGATGTTGTGGTTTTCAAAGTGAAAAAGATATTAAAACATTAATTAACACCCTTAGTTTTTATTTATTCTCAAATGATATTAATTAGGTAGACAAAAAAGGAGATAGAGAAAAAAGACAGAGATTGTGACTCGCTCACCCCTTCTTTCTCTTCGTGGATGATGAACTGGAATCCTTCTGTTTCCCCGTCGTTCCAATAAAATTGTATCATATTAGTTGAAACAAAATATGTTATTTTTTGGCAATAACAATTGACATAAGCTTCTCAACACTGGTAGAAAGCATCAATGTAGAAAGAGAAAAGAGGAAGGGATACATTTATAGCTTAACTTTTATTTTATTTTATATCATTACATAACAATATCATATAATTTTGATTATTTCTATTTTTTTTAATTTTTTTTTTAGAAACTATAGATGTATCCTTTAGATTTGAAAAACTTGCTTTAATTTCATCTTGCATGTGCACTAAAAAAATAAGAAGACAAAAATACCCTTAACTATATTAAATCTATTTTAAAAACAGACTATTCTTCAGATTAAATTTTGTACAATATTTTAAACATTTAAAAATGCAATATGAAAATTTATTATTTTCTAAATCTGATGATTTTTAAGGTATTTATGTTTTCAGATGCATGAATTTTTTTTTTTTTTTTTTCAATAAACTTATTAAGGATGCTTAGGTGATTTCGTCTAATTTTTCCCTTCATAAAATACGTGAGTGATGAATTTGAAATAGTTTTTTTTGATTCATCGTATACCTAGTTTCTAAATATGGAGAAACAAATTGAAAAAATAATTAAAATTAAAAGGCATAATTGCGTGGTTAATCCTATTTAAAATTGAAAAATATTAGAAAAATTAACTATAATATCAATTTTTGAGTATCAATTTATTTAGCATGTGAGTTATCATTTTTTGATCGATAGGTATTTAAAGGATTGTCAAAATAATTGATTACATCTAATAATAAGAAGATTATAGCTTATGGTTATATGAGTTGATATTAAAGTTTGTAACCGAACATTTCTCTATAAAATTTGGAAATTTTTTTTTTAAAATTGATCACTTGAAGAGGGCACTTGGTTGGTTCGCTTCAACCAACAACTTCAATTTTTTTAGGGTTTTTTTTTTCCCTTAACAAATAAATTCAATTTAACTATTAATATCTTGAACTGACTTAAAAACTTAAACTTTAACAATCCATAATTTTATTATTTCAAGTCGAAATGAAATACATTTTTTAAATTGTATTAAATTTTAAGAAAAAAAAAAAAGTATTGATAATTTTTCTAAAAGTATTTTAAATTTTTATAATTTTTAACTTTCAAACTGTTTATTTTCATCCAAATGTTCAAGCAGACCAACCAAACTATTTTTTGGGATTGATTAAAAAAAAAAAAAAAAAGGTGGGGGAGGGGGAGGGATATCCTTCGACATATGTTCTCCCTTAATTTTTTTTAATATTAATTTCCGGTCAAGCATTGTTGTGGGAAGACTGTCCACCCTTTTTCTTCGTTAAAAAAAAAAAATCAAAAAACAAAAAACAAAAAACAGAAAACAAAAACACAAAACAAGGACTTATAAAACTCTTAGATCTCTAACAGGAACGTACCTTGGATACATCGGAAATAGAGTCTCCTCTTCCCTGTGGAAATCTAGTCCCAAACATGGGATCAAACAAAACCGATGAGCAGCTTCACATCTTCTTCTTGCCCTTAATGGCTCAAGGCCATCTCATACCCGCCATAGACATGGCCAAGCTCTTCTCTTCCCGAGGCCTCAAATCCACCATCGTCACCACCTCTCTCTTCGCCTCTTTCCTCTCCAAATCCCTCCCAACCTCCGACACCCAAATCGACATTCTCACCATCAAACTCCCCACCGCCGAGGTCGGGTTGCCGGAGGATGTCGAGGGCGTCCACATGGCCAAAACCCCCGACTTGCAGAACAAGTTCTACCGATCCTGCGGCTTGCTCGGCCCCCAGATCGTCGACATCCTCGAACAACGCCGCCGCAGCCACCGCCGTCTTCCCGACTGCCTTGTCGCCGACATGTTCTTCCCGTGGGCCACGGATGTCGCCGCGAAGTTCGGAATTCCCTGCATCCTCTTCCACGGAACCTCGTACTTCGCCTTGTGCGCCGCCCTCTGCGTGTTCCTCCACGAGCCTCACAAGAATGTCTCCTCCGATTCGGAGCCGTTCATGATTCCGAATTTCCCGGACGAGATCGAGTTGACGAGGAGCAGAGTGGCGGATTTCGTCAAGAACGATGATGGAAGTGTTCTTGCGACTTGGTACAAGGAGAGCAAGAAGATGGAAGCGAGAAACTATGGAGTTTTGGTGAACAGTTTCTACGAGCTCGAGCCGCGTTACGCCGATCATTATACGGAAGTCCTTGGGAGAAAGGCGTGGCATATCGGTCCGCTGTTCTTGTACGAGAAGGAAGCTGAACAGAGGGCTTGTAGGGGAATGGAGACCTCGATTAACCAGCATGAATGCTTGAAGTGGCTTGATTCGAAGAAAGGCGATTCGGTTGTTTACGTCAGTTTCGGAAGCGTGGCGAATTTCGGTGATGATCAGTTGATGGAGATCGCGGCGGGGCTTGAGGCTTCGGGACAGCAATTCATTTGGGTTGTGAAGAAGGAGAAGCGAGAGGGGGTGGTGAGAGATGAGTGGTTGCCGGAAGGATTCGAGGAGAGAATGGAGGGGAGAGGGCTAATAATCAGAGGTTGGGCACCACAGTTGATGATCCTCGAACATGAGGCGGTCGGAGGATTCGTGACACATTGTGGTTGGAATTCGACGTTGGAAAGTGTTTGCTCTGGAGTTCCGATGGTGTCATGGCCTGTATCGGCGGAGCAGTTTTACAATGAGAAGTTGGTGACTCGAGTACTTCGAATCGGGGTTGAGGTTGGCGCTAAGAAATGGAAGAGATTGGTGGGGGATTTCGTGAAGAGGGAAGCCGTAGAGAAGGCGGTGAGAAATGTTATGGAGGGAGAAGAAGCAGAGGAAATGAGAAGTAGAGCCAAGAGATTTGCTGAGATGGCGAGACGAGCTGTTGAGGAAGGAGGGTCGTCTGTGTCGGACTTGGATGCCTTGTTTGAAGATTTGAAGTCGCAACGCGCTGCTCGTGATTCAACTAAGGAGAATTTCTTAACAAAGTAAAAATTTTCGAAATTATATGCACCATTTAGATATCTTTTTCTTCTTCTTTTGGAAAATTCTCCTCTTTGTTTCTTGACTAAATAAAATTGTCTATGGCAATTCTTTAGTTGATACAGGTAATTTTTAAAAACAACACATCAAAGTCAATGTTCTTACTGGAGTGAATGAGTAGGATGAAAGAGTTTCAATTTTATAAATGTTTGCTCAATTTACACCCTAAGAAAGAACACTAAAACCGGAATTGAGTCGTTTGTTTTCTTTATTTACTTGCCATTTTCCATTTGAATATATAATTTGTTGAGCTCTTCAGTTTGTTTAACTGAAAACGATTGGTTTCATTCGATCAATATAAGTTTCCTCTTTAATCCAACAACATTAATCGTTACAAGATATTGCTAAAGCTGTTATACTACGTGCCACTCCTTTAACCTCTAGATTAAACTTCAGTAGCAAAAGTAGCAACACTTTGCAGATGACCAACTAGTTTTCGAGCTTCGTTTTCCATGGCAGATACCCTTACATTACTAGTGTCGGCTATTATCCAAGGCTCTTCAAAGGTAATAGCAGTAAAACTTCAGACTCTCAGAAATGAGTTTGAAACCTTGCTTATGAAGGGTAATGAAACATTGCAAGATTTTTTGTCCAGAGTAATTTCAATTGTTAGTCAAATGAGGTCTTATGGAGAAAAAATTACTGATGCAATTATTGTTCCCAAAGTTCTACGAAGCCTGACTACAAAATATGATTATATAGTAACTGCAATTGAGGAGACTAAGGATCTCTCTGTTTTTTCCTTTGATGAACTAATGGGTTCTTTGCAAGCTCATGAGGCAAGGCGAAACAGATCAGCTGAGAAGAATGAAGAAAAGGCATTTCAAGCTTCTCAAGTGAAGGCGGAGACAGAAAAAAAGGAAGACTTTGCAGGAAGAGGACGTGGAAGAGAAGGCTCTCGTGGTAGAGGACGTGGCAGAGGTAGAGGAAGAGGTCGTTCTGATGGACAAGAGAGGCAGTTCGTTGGGGACCAGAAATGGAACAAAAGCTCTGTTCAGTGCTACAATTGCAAAAAGTTCGGGCATGTGAAGGCAAATTGTAGGCAAGGCTCACAAGAAAATTATGTGGAAGAAGAAAATGAGGGAAGTAAGTTATTTATGGTTCACTCCCATTCTAACGAAGTCCAAAATGATGTTTGGTTTTTGGATAGTGGATGTTCGAACCACATGAATGGCAATAAATCACTGTTTAAAGAGCTTGACGAGTCACAAAAGATGCATGTCAGACTTGGGGATAACTAGCAGATTCAAGTTGAAGGCAAGGGCACTGTTGCTGTGAAGACTAGCCATGGTAAAGTAAAACTACTTTACAATGTTTTCTTTGTTCCTAATCTGGCGCATAGTTTGTTGAGTGTTGGGCAGCTGATGACGGGTGGTTATGCAATTTTGTTTGATAATGGAGCATGTGTTATTAATGACAAAGAGTCTGGGCAGTCCATAGTCAGTGTGCAAATGACAGAAAACAAGATGTTTCCACTTAGAATCTCTAACGTGGAAAATCAAGCTCTTATTGCCAGCGAGAAGAATGAGTCCAAGATGTGGCACTTGAGATATGGGCATCTCAATATCAAAGGCTTGCAGCTTTTAAGTCAGAAAGGTATGGTCCTTGGATTACCTCAAATTAGCTCTCTTGATTTATGTGAAGGGTGCATTTATGGAAAACAGACAAGAAAGCCTTTTCCAAGTGGACAATCTTGGAGAGCTTCTGAATGTCTTGAGCTAATTCATGCTGACTTATGTGGGCCTATGAAAACTACGTCACTTGGTGGGAGTAAGTATTTTTTGCTCTTTACCGATGACTGTAGTCGAATGAGCTGGGTTTATTTTCTAACAAACAAGTCGGAGACTTTTGAGAATTTCAGGAAATTTAAGGCACTTGTGGAAAAACAGAAAGGTACTTTAATAAAGACTCTCCGCACGGATCGAGGTGGTGAATTTTTATCTAAACAATTTAACTGCTTTTGTGAAGAGCATGGCATTTACAGGGAGTTGACGACACCTTATACACCGGAGCAAAATGGAGTAGCTGAACGGAAGAATCGAACGGTTGTAGAAATGGCTAGAAGCTTGCTAAATGCTAGAGGACTTCCGAATCTCTTTTGGGCTGAAGCAGTGGCAACATCTGTCTACTTGTTGAACATTTCTCCGACAAGGGCTGTCTTAAATCAAACACCATATGAGGCATGGCGAGGTAGAAGACCATCGGTAAGCCACTTAAGGATCTTTGGTTGTATTGCCTATGCTTTGATAAGTTCTCAAGTTCGTCAAAAACTTGAGGAGAAATCTGAAAAATGCATTTTTGTTGGATATTGCAATCAATCCAAAGCAAATCGGTTATATAATCCTCTTAGTGGCAAATTAATTATAAGGAGAGATGTAGTTTTTGATGAAGATGCGAGTTGGAATTGGAATAAAAAAAGTGAAGAGACTCAAGTTCAGATCTCAACGGAGAGCGAGACTCCAACAACTGAAGGTGTTGAATCAGTTCCCGCAAACTCTTTTACTCCTTTCAGGTCACCAGCTTCCTCACCATCTACTTCAAGAAGTAGCAGCTCATCCTCTTTACAGGAATCTTCTGATGAAACGCCTCCTAGAAAGTTTAGATCTTTGAGAGAGATCTATGAATCTTGTCAATTTGCTCTTTTTGTTACAGATCCTACAGCCTTTGAAGAAGCAGCAACAAAGGAAGAATGGCGGAATGCAATGAAAGAAGAGTTAATGGGGATCCAGAAGAATGAAACATGGGAGATGGTGGATCTACCTGAAGGCAAGAATGCAATTGGTCTCAAATGAGTGTTCAAAACAAAATATCATGCTAATGGAACCATTCAAATGCACAAGGCTCAGCTCGTGGCTAAAGGATATTCGCAACAGCAAGGTATTGATTTCGAAGAAACTTTTTCTCCGGTTGCTCGATTTGAAACTGTGAAAATTGTCTTAGCATTGGCTGCACAACTACTTTGGCCTATTTATTGATTCAATGTCAAGTCTGCATTTCTAAATGGAGACTTGCAAGAAGAAGTTTATGTCGCTCAACCTGAAGGGTTTGTAATCGAAGGCAAGGAGACGATGGTGTACAAGTTGAGAAAGGCACTCTATGGGCTAAAACAAGCTCCACGGGCATGGTATAGCAAGATTGATGGCTACTTTCGTCAAAATGGCTTCACAAGAAGTGAAAATGAGCCCACCCTTTACGTGAAAAAGCAAGGTAGAGATGACGTTATCATTGTTTGCCTTTATGTTGATGACATTATATATATGAGCTCCTCTGATTCTCTTGTGGCTGATTTTACATATAATATGATGAAGAAATTTGAGATGTCAGACATGGGTTTATTGCATTATTTTCTTGGCCTTGAGGTGAAGCAAGGAATTGATGGGATTTATATCTCACAAAGAAAATATGCAATAGATCTTCTCAAAAGGTTCAATTTACTCAATTGCAAACCAGTTGTTATGCCCATGAATATGAATGAGAAGTTGCAACTTGAAGATGGTACAGAGGAGGCTAATGCAAAGAATTTCAGGAGCTTGGTTGGAGGTTTGATTTATTTGACTAATACTAGACCAGATATTGCTTTCTCTGTTGGTATAATTTCCAGGTTCATGCAAAATCCCACAAAGCATCATTTTGGAGCAGCAAAAAGGGTCTTGCGCTATGTTGCTGGTACCGCAAATTATGGGATTTGGTACAATCAAGTTTCGAACTTCAGCCTCTACAGGTTCACCGATAGTGACTGGGCGAGTTCATTGGATGATCGAAGGAGCACCTCAGCTAATGTTTTCAATCTTTGGTCAGGAGCAATCTCTTGGAGTTCAAAGAAGCAGGTTACAACAGCATTATCTTCTTCTGAATACATTGCAGCAACTTCAGCAGCCTGTCAAGCAATTTGGCTTAGAAGAATTCTTGCAGATCTTCACCAAAAGCAAGAAGGTGCGACGGATATTTTTTGTGATAACAAGGCAACGATTGCAATGACAAAAAATCCAGCTTTCCATGGGAGGACTATGCATATCGATATTCGCCTGCACTTCATTCAAGACTGGTTGCAAGTAAAGAAATTGTGCTGAAGCACTGCAGTACACATGAACAGGTGGCGGATATTCTGACAAAATCACTTCCAAGAGATAAGTTCTTTTACTTCAGATCACGTCTTGGTGTTTGCAATTTTGAATCAAGGGGGAGTGTTGAAGAATGATTCAAAAGTAGTGGGTCCACGTTTTGTGTCAATAAGTCCTAGTATTTAGGAAGTTTGTTTATTATTTCTATATGATTTGTTAAGTGGGGTTGGCAGTCCACGTTTGAGATCTTTTTTATTATTTAGTGGTTATAGGAAGTTGTTCACGTGCCTACTTTATAGCTATGCTGTTGAGACAGTGGAGTAAAGCTAGTTTCTTTTGTAAGCCTATATATAGGCCCCCTGTTGAAGTTAATAAAGTATCAGAACAATTCAGATACAAGTTATAACTCTTTTTCTCTTTTCTCTGTTTTTTATTAGTTTCCAAAAGATAACTTTATCCTCTTCCCAACAAATTTTTGCTACATGGGGATCCGGCTTGCAACGCTTTACCTGCAGGCTACGTAAGTATTACACAAATGGTCTCGTCAGGTGGAGTCCATATTCGTTGAAGTTCAAAGAGATACTCCCCTGCAACGTCTTGGGCGGCTGCCGGTATTAGATTACTGAGGGCGGGACTTAAAATATCTTGTCTCTATCAACATTCTTAAAAGCTTGGTTCACGAACTCTACATTGCATCCTCGGTCCTTTTGGTGCAATGAAATCTGCCACTCTTCAACCATGTAACGAATTCTGGAGCTTGATGAAATTGGTTTAACTGTCGATCGTCAGGGCAACCATGGATCATTGAGGCCCGAAAGCTCATACCATCCCCTATTTCTCCATTTACCACTCTAGAAAATAGTTGTCTCCCCCACTTTACACTCTTGCCAAACATTGGAATAATCATTCTTTAATTCGGCTTCCATAAAGGATGAAGGTGGAAAATACTTTGCTTACTCTACTACTCAACGAGTCTGGTTTTAAAGAATTTAAGGCTTGATTAAAAATTTGCTAGGTCTCTAAACTACAGCTCCACATTTTCCTTAGACATACACAACAACATACTTTCATTTTTCTCCATTTGTCCCAAAGCTTGTTCATAAATCTCGAGAAGCTTTTTGATTAAAGAACTATGCGGCACATTAGCCTTATAAAAAAGAACATTATCAACCACAAAGAAGAGATGATTTACTCAGGCACCTCTATGTGCGCTAGGTATTCCAGTAAACTGTCTGCAAGATTCTGCAGATTCTAAGGACAAGAAATGCGTCTTGCTCCAACACACTTGTAAGAGTTTGTTTAAATTTTACCACGTCAGAAAATCTTATCCAATTCTTCTGAGAATTCCATTACTTTCACACATACGTTATACCCCTACTACTCAACGAGTCCGGTTTTAAAGAATTTAAAGCTTGATTAAAAATTTGCTAGGTCTCTAAACCACAGCTCCACATTTTCCTTAGACATATACAACAACATACTTTCATTTTTCTCCATTTGTCCCAAAGCTTGTTCATAAATCTCGAGAAGTTTTTTGATTAAAGAACATGTGGCACGTTAGCCTTATAAAAAAGAACATTATCATCCACAAAGAAGAGATGATTTACTCAGGCACCTCCATGTGCGCAAGGTATTCCGGTAAACTGTCGGCAAGATTCTGCAGATTCTAAGGACAAGAAAATGCGTCTTGCTCTAACACACTTGTAAGAGTTCGTTTAAATTTTACCACGTCAGAAAAAACTAACCCCATTCTTCTGAGAATGCCATTACTTTCACACATACGTTATACCCCTACATACGGGCCTAACATCGCAAGAGGATTATACATACTGATTAAATTGCAACCAGTTTTCAATTTTTGTTAGTTATGTCACTATTTGATACATTCAAAATTTTTCTGCAGTTTGTACAAGTATCTGGTATTAGTTTCAAACTAGTTGTGAAAATAGCTTCTGGAAGAAAATTAAAGGGGAAAACAAAAGGCAACATTACTTACTTTTAGCTCAGATTGCTGCAAATTTACGTAACAAGGACACTCTGAGAGTAAACGTTTTGTAATGACTAGATAGTCGCTATACTAACATGAACAAGAAGTTCCTTTAAAATTCCCATCTAAAGTTTCAATTTTATTTTTATTGCTTTTTCCCGGAATATTAAAGCTTGGAAGAAAAAATTTTAAGCAAAAAATGATATATTGTCTTCTAGCACAGCACTTACCAGGAGAAAAAAAAGAGTATAAAACAACATTAGAAATTGAAAGCAATATAATTGGTACTATTAGGGCCCTTGGGGTTCCATTCTAAAAAGTTAACCTATTAAGAAAAGTAACGCAAGTTCTTTAAGCCCATTTTCAGTTCCATGTTTAGTTAATGTGGGACTTTTTTTTATCACAAACTCAACAATCCTCCTCTCGAACGAAAACCCACTATCACTGCAGCCCCCCTCAAATGATGATCCATCCATCAATCTTCCTCAAACCAAGAAGATCTCAACTCCATCAAGATCTCCACCACTTCAAGGTCCACGCTACATGGAGTTTCCATATCGAGATTTCACACCATGGTTTTTCCGGCCATCACAATCTTTCCGGGACCACCATTCTTCATTCGATTTTTCTTCGGGGTTCATCTTGCACTACATCTGGAATCTAGCTCTGATACCACTTGTTAGGGCCATTGGGGTTTCATCCTAAAAGGTTAACCTATCAGGAGGAGTAACTCAAATCATTTTAAGCTCATTCCCAATTTCATGTCTAGTCAATATGGAACTTTTTGTTTGCATATACTCAACAGGTACCACCTATTATAAAGTGTCCCTTTCTTTGTTTTACTTTGATAGAAAAATATTGAGAGCGCATTGCGTTTTTATGAATTAAAAAAAAAAAAATCAGAACATACAACCAAAAGGCATACGTAAGAGCACTGAATTTTCTATCAAATTAGAGTGCCGGCTTGAATCATAAATAAGAAATCTTACACAAAAGTAAACGAAATCGGATCACTGCGTATCGTGCCCAACAATTTGCATCACCATCAATCAATCAAATGGATAAGAAAATCTAAAAGAAGCTAAATGAATTTCAACTTTAATGTTTATTAGTGTTCTCTAGCAAAAGGCGGAACGGAAACGGAAAGAGAACCTCATCAGCTTGACGTATTTTTTCTTCCTTGCATGGCTCAAGGCCACGTGATGCCAACCATCAACATGGCCAAGCTCTTCGCAGAGCAACAATCATAACCACCTCTTACTTTGTACCATCTTTATCTGAAACACCCGGAAAGAGCAAAGTTTTTGGAGGTGCTGAAACCGAAGTTCTCGTTGTGAAGATTCCTTGTTTGGAAGCCGGATTGCCCGAAGGAATCGAGAGTATTCACATGGCCGCCACGCTTGAAATGCAATCGAAGTTCTTGAAAGCTTGTGGGAGAAAAGCTTGACACATAGGCCCAACTTTCTCGTACGAAATTGGAGCTAAACAGAGGGCTAGAAGAGGAATGGAAGCCTCCATTGAAGAGAATGAGTGCCTGAAGTGGCTCGACTTGAAGAAAAGCGATTCGGTTGTTTATGTCAGCTTCGGAAGTGTGGCGAATTTCACCGATGATCAGTTGATGGAGATCGCCGCCCGGCTTGAGGCTTCGGGGCAGCAATTCATTTGGGTTGTGAAGAAGGAGAATTTGAAATAGATTTTTTTAGATTCATTGTCTACCTAGTTTCTAAATATGGAGAAACAAATTGATAGTAATTAAAATTAAAAGGCATAATTGCGTGGTTAATCCTATTTAAAATTGAAAAATATTAAAAAAATTAACTCTAATATTAATTTTTGAGTACCAATTTATTTGACATGTGAGTTGTCATTTTTTGATCGATGAGTACTTAAAGAATTGTCAAAATAATTGATTACATATAATAATAAGAAGATGATAGCTTATGGTTATATGAGTTGGTATTAAAGTTTGTACCCGAACATTTCTCTTTATTATTTTATCTAATACAAAATGAGTAAGGTGTTCTCCCAATTTTTTTTTAATTGACAGTTTGAAGAGGATGTTTGGTTGGTTCACTTCAACCAAACAACTCCATTTTTTTTCCCTTAACAAGCAAACTTAGCTTTAATATTCATATCTTAAACACTAATTTAAAAACTTAAACTTTAACCATTCATAATTTTATTATTTCAAGTTAAAATAAAGTGTATTTTTTAAATTGTATTGAATTTTAAGAGAAATGAAAAAAATAAAAACAGGTATTGATAATGTTTCAAAAAAAAAAAACAGCTACTGAATTTCCGGTCAAGCATTGTTGTAGGAAGACTGTCCACCCTTTTTCTTCTTAAAAAAAAAAAAAAAAAAACAAAAAACAAGGACTTGTAAAACTCTTCTATCTCTAACAGGACCGTTCCTTGGATACCTAGGAAATAGAGGCTCCTCCTCCCTGTGGAAATCTAGTCCCAAACATGGGATCAAACAAAACCGATGAGCAGCTTCACATCTTCTTCTTGCCCTTAATGGCTCAAGGCCATCTCATACCCGCCATAGACATGGCCAAGCTCTTCTCTTCCCGAGGCCTCAAATCCACCATCGTCACCACCTCTCTCTTCGTCCCTTTCCTCTCCAAATCCATCCCAACCTACGACACCTAAATCGACATCCTCACCATCAAACTTCCCACCGCCGAGGTCGGGTTGCCGGAGGATGTCGAGGGCGTCCACATGGCCAAAACCCCCGACATGCAGAACAAGTTCTTCCGATCCTGCGGCTTGCTCGGCCCCCAGATCGTCGACATCCTCGAACAACGCCGCCGCAGCCACCGCCGTCTTCCCGACTGCCTTGTCGCCGACATGTTCTTCCCGTGGGCCACGGATGTCGCCGCGAAGTTCGGAACTCCCTGCATCCTCTTCCACGGAACCTCGTACTTCGCCTTGTGCGCCGCCCTCTGCGTGTTCCTCCACCAGCCTTACAAGAATGTCTCCTCCGATTCGGAGCCGTTCATGATCCCGAATTTCCCGGACGAGATCGAGTTGACGAGGAGCAGAGTGGCGGATTTCGTCAAGAACGATGATGGAAGTGTTCTTGCGACTTTGTACAAGGAGCGCAAGAAGATGGAAGCGAGCAACTATGGAGTTTTGGTGAACAGTTTCTACGAGCTCGAGCCGCGTTACGCCGATCATTATACGGAAGTCCTTGGGAGAAAGGCCTGGCATATCGGTCCACTTTTCTTGTACGAGAAGGAAGCTGAACAGAGGGCTTGTAGGGGAATGGAGACCTCGATTAACCAGCAAGAATGCTTGAAGTGGCTTGATTCGAAGAAAGGCGATTCGGTTGTTTACGTCAGTTTCGGAAGCGTGGCGAATTTCGCTGATGATCAGTTGATGGAGATCGCGGCGGGGCTTGAGGCTTCGGGACAGCAATTCATTTGGGTTGTGAAGAAGGAGAAGCGAGAGGGGGTGGTGAGAGAAGAGTGGTTGCCGGAAGGATTCGAGGAGAGAATGGAGGGGAGAGGGCTAATAATCAGAGGTTGGGCACCACAGTTGATGATCCTCGAACATGAGGCGGTCGGAGGATTCGTGACACATTGTGGTTGGAATTCGACATTGGAAAGTGTTTGCTCTGGAGTTCCGATGGTGTCATGGCCTGTTTCGGCGGAGCAGTTTTACAATGAGAAGCTGGTGACTCGAGTACTTAGAATCGGGGTTGAGGTTGGCGCTAAGAAATGGAAGAGATTGGTGGGGGATTTCGTGAAGAGGGAAGCCGTAGAGACGGCGGTGAGAAAGGTTATGGAGGGAGAAGAAGCAGAGGAAATGAGGAGTAGAGCCAAGAGATTTGCTGAGATGGCGAGACGAGCTGTTGAGGAAGGAGGGTCGTCTGTGTCGGACTTGGATGCCTTGTTTGAAGATTTGAAGTCGCAACGCGCTGCTCGTGATTCAACTAAGGAGAATTTCTTAACAAAGTAAAAATTTTCGAAATTATATGCACCATTTAGATATCTTTTTCTTCTTCTTTTGGAAAATTCTCCTCTTTGTTTCTTGACTAAATAAAATTGTCTATGGCAATTCTTTAGTTGATACAGGTAATTTTTAAAAACAACACATCAAAGTCAATGTTCTTACTGGAGTGAATGAGGAGTAGGATGAAAGAGTTTCCATTTTATAAATTTTTGATCAATTGACAAAACAAAGAACTGAAAATAAAAAACACCCTAAGAAAGAACAGTAAAACCGGAATTGAGTCATTTGTTTTCTTCATTTACTTTGCCATTTTCCATTTGAATGTATAATTTGTTGCGCTCTTCAGTTTGTTTAACAGAAAACGATTGGTTTCATTCGATCAATATAAGTTTCCTCTTTAATCCAACAACATGAATTGTCACAACATATTGCTAAAGCTGTTATACTACGTGCCACTCCTTTTACCTCTAGATTAAACTTCAGTCGCAAAAGGAGCAACACTTTGCAGATGACCAACTAGTTTTCGAGCTTCGGTTTCCATGGCAGATACACCGAACGTTACGAGTGTTGGCTATTATCTATCAACCTTCTCGAATCACCGACAATTTTGCTACATGAGGATCCGGCTTGCAACGCTTGACCTGCAGGCTACGTATGTATTACACAAATGGTCTCGTCAGGTGATAGGCAAATTTTCGCAAGTGCACGAGCCGGTTCAAGTAATAAAGTGATGAAAAGATATCGTTCCCAACGAGAACTATATACTACTAATTACCGAATTACTTTAATCCCAATTCTATTTGAACAATAATTTTATGAGATGCAATAAAATAAAAACAATTTAAAATAAACACAATGCACGAATTTAACAAGGAGAAATTCAATATATTAGGATATCTAGGGTTTCCGAATTCACCGGATTAATCATGCTCAAAATATCAAATTTAATCACTCAACGCTTATTCCTATGCTGATGACAAATTTTCCTAAGGTAATCACTAATCTTTCTCAAGCATTAGCAAATTGTCACAACAAGCCAGTTTTCACCTCTCGGTCTCAAACTCCAAACCTATCATGATTTATTAAGAACAAGAAATTCATAGTATCACACAAGCCTCATAGATATCTCTATCCTATGACAATCTCATGGTATTTAATCAAAGTCTAATCCAACTATCACTTCTCAGTCTCAAATTAGATCACAAATCAATGGGAAAGGGCGCGCACACTTTCACAAGCATTAAAAATAGATTAAACACTCAGCATAGATGTGAATAAACATCAAAATTGAATTAAACCATAATAAATTTGAACAATCATAATCCGGCTACATCGTAGCCCTAGAAAAAGAAATTTAGTTCATGATGAAACTAAACAAAATCCTAAATAATGTTCTAAACATGATGAGAAAAGAAGAAGAACTGATTTTTGAATTGGAATTGTCGCGATCCGTCTCCGGAATTGCTATTCTTCTTCTTCAAATCACCAATTGCTTTCCTCTAAGTCACACCTCTCTTTTACTCCGAAAATCTCCTCCCTTTGAACCCTAAAAAGATTCTATTTATAGCCTTGGGTCAAAAGATTTGATTTTTGAATTTCAAATTCGGAGAATCAAAACGAATTTCGCAATTTCCGCATTGGGCGCCTAGGCCCTGTTTTTCTGGCGCTTAGGCCCTAAACTGGAATTCGCGATTTGTGCCTAGGCCCTCTTTTTTCTGTGCCTAGGCCCTAAACTGGTACGACGAAAATCTCTTTTGGCGCCTAGGCGCTACTGAAACAGTGCCTAGGCGCAATACTCTCGGGTTTTTGTACCAGAATAACTCAATTCAAGCGCCTAGGCCC
This sequence comes from Ficus erecta, assembly GCA_008635985.1. NCBI lineage: Eukaryota > Viridiplantae > Streptophyta > Magnoliopsida > Rosales > Moraceae > Ficus > Ficus erecta. The sequence goes on from BKCH01000256.1 coordinate 189,961, forward strand.
CATAAAATTGATGCTTAGGCACCCAATACTCTTCAAAACACAATCTTCACACCAAAGCGTGCCAAATGCTCCATTGTAGCTCCAATTGCGCCGAAAAGCAACGAATCCATCTTTTTTACCTAAATCCTACAAAAGAGAATAAAACAAAGTGAAAGAACTTAAAAACAAAGTGAAAACCAACAAAATAATAAGTTAAAAATATCCAATTAGTTAGTCTAAAACTAACTTATCAAATACCCCCAAACTTGAGACTTTGCTAGTCCTCGAGCAAAAGAAAAGAAAGACACGAACAAAGAATTGAGCATCAACTTTTAGTTTTTCATCATAATGGCCTCAAAGATTGCATAAAGTATATGATTTAAAGGAAACTCCAACCATCACAATCATGTAGAATTTCAATTCAAATGATAACCTTACCATCCCCGAATTCCTTGAGTGTGTGTGTGCATAAAGCTTTTAACACTTACTCATCTGCCTTCGGATTGGTTTATGTCAGCCAATAACTTTTGAAAAGATCTCAGGATAAAGAAAAATCGAACTCCATAAGCCTCTTTTTCAACTCACTCTCCACTAATGTCGACAAACACATTATCAAGGATCATTAGGACTTTTTAGGCTTATAGTGTTAGGCTAGGGTAACGGTATGACATGGATAATAATGAGGTTCAAATCACCATAAACATGTAACCATTCTAAGATCTTTTATAGAGCTTTTCTTAACACTCCCGATAACACCCCCAAACTTGATTTCAACTCACTTTGTCATCCCTTTTTTTTTTATATATTTTATTTATTTATTTATATATATATATATTTTGTATATATGTATATATATATTTTTTTTTCGTTTTTTTTTTTTTTTCAAATACTCTAAAAATAACTGTAGGTTTTTTCTCATAACTCCTCCTATCCTCCCAAACTATAACATAGTTCAAGATAATTCTTAGAATGATCAACATGCTTAAGATTAAGGGTTAAAAGGTTGGAAATTATTAAAAAGCTAGGCTTAAAGATATGGGTAACAAAGAAAAGGTAAAAATTAAGCTCAAATGGGTGACTAGGGATATGCATATGTAAAAGGGTCAGCTAGAAAGGCTCAAACGATCCAAAGATGGCCTAAATCATGTCCTTGACAAAGTGTAGTCTGGGATTTCGCCTCAAGTGAATATCAAATAGGTTCTAGAGTTCGTTTTGAGATTTAAGAAGTACTCAACCAACATAAACTTCGTCTAAAAAACAAATAATGTAAGTGATTATAGGTCGGGTGCTCAAAAGTATCAAAGAATTCAGGATATAGCAAAACCACACAAGAACCAAGCACACACACAAAAGCAACAGTTTTCATCTTCTCAGAACCATGCCCAATTTCAATCAGTTTCATATCATCGGCCTCCTATGATTCAAACTAAAATTAATGCTCAAATTTTAATTTTTAAATTTTTTTTTTAAAAAAATTTAAAAAAAAAAAAAAAATTTTTAAATAAAATAAATTCACACATCCTAAAATAAAAATAAAAAATACTCACATCCTAAAATAAAATAAAAATACTAAAGTATCAAAGTAGAATAGCTACCCCCAAACTTAAACGAAACATTGTTCCCAATGTGAAGAAAAACGCAAGGAAAAAGGAAAGAAAAGGAAAGAGAAAAAAATACTCCCTCAAACGAAGGGCGTGAGTACTCAATCTTCTTCTTCTTCATCATTCTCCTCATTGATGTGGAATGCGGGTGACAGGGCGAAAGTTGTCGGTATTGATATTCAAATGCCAGCCATTTGTCGTAACATATCTGCTAGATTGCATTGATTTTCCTCAATATGGTCTAGTCGATCATCCATATACTCCCAGCGTTGCGGTACCGACATAGTGCTGACTGGACGATGTGCTCCAGGGGGGTTCATCTTCAGCTTCATCATCCTCTTCTTTAAAGCTTGCTATGACTCCATCATCGATGGCATGACGCGGGCCTTCCCAAATCTCGTGCCCCTCCCAATTAACTTCTGCTCGCTTGCATAGATCGGTGATGAGCGATGGGAAATACAAGCCCAACGTAGAATTACGCACACTCTGCATAATTTGATGGTAGATCACCCGCCCCACGTCAATAGACTTGTTGGTAAAGATTGCAAACAGTAGGATGGCCCGGTCTTTAGTTATGTGACTAACATGCCATACTGGCATTAATCTGGCACAAACAAACTGATGCCAAGCTTTCCCATATTTATCCAAACCTCGAGACGAAAGTTTGACTGGAATACCGTTTCTTCCAGTTTTCCATGCCGTGTCAAAAGCGCAAATTGCTGACTTGACCTCATCAGTATCAACATCCTCCAAGTACTTTTGATAACCATCTTCCTCAATATCTGGGAGCCCATAATACTGATTGATAATAGTCCGACTTATCGGTACCCATTTCCCTCTGACATAGACTGCTCCATCCCTCGGAAAATACGCATTTGCATAAAATTCATAGACCACAGCTGTGACGCTTGATCCTGGTTGCTGCGCAAAGTTTTCCCATCCTCGATCTGCAACGATATCCGTTATACGCCTATTGCTAGTATGGAAACCTCTCTCTGGAATGGCAACTTTAGTGTCCAAAAACTTCTTATGTCGATCAGCGGCTGCCTTGGACACAAACTTAATGGTGTCGTAGTCAGCGGATGCCGATGTGGATCCCTTGGAACGTTTCTTTGGAGGCATCCCTTTCACTCCCGTTTAAACACAATCAAGCAAAATAACACTACTTCTCAAATACCAACTTCACCAACAAAACTATGTAATCTACCCAAAATTCCTCACACACCTTTACCAATGTTGAATGCACCTTGGCCTTCTTGATAACTTCACCAAATTCCCCTAATAATACCCAACCTTTGCACTGAAATTATCACCACTGCTTATCAACCAATCACAATATATAATAGTCTAACAAAACTTTCATCGAACACTTGGCGCGCATTCAAAATGAAATTCCAACCAAATTGCGTTTCGTCCACAAACTAGCCAAGGAAATCCGAAAATTCACACAAAGACACAAGGTTGAAGAGAAATCACTTACGAGAATGTTGCTGTAGATACCCACAAATTTTCGAACTTTCTTGAAGAGGAACCCAAAATTCTTGCTTTTGATGCTGTGGTGGTCGGATTAGCCTTTGCTTTTCTTGAACTTTGCTTTTGAAGCAAAACCCAAAATTACGAATGGAAGTTACGAGCACCAATGATGCGGAGAATGAGGGTTTTCGGCGTGAATTTTTGGCTTGAAATTTCGAGTGGGTGATTGGTGAGGTGAGTGGAAAAAAATAGTGAAGAGGAGAGAATGAGAGAATCGGTGAAGGAGATGAGAGAAAACGAGGAAGAATGAAGACTTTGGCTCCAATTTGTGGTTTAGTTGGTTGGTGAGGTGAAGAGAAAGAGAAAATCAATATGGGGGCAGAGAGAAAACTAATGAGGAGGAATGACTTCTGTTAGGGCTCGACTAAATATGGGGTGGATACTTCTTTTTTTTTTTTTTTTTTTTTTTTTTTTTTTTTTTTTTTTTTTTATGGGCGCCTAGGCGCCACTGAAATAGCGCCTAGGCGCCATACTCGGGTTTTTGGCCCAGAGAGTATCTTCAGTGAAACGGCGTCGTTTTCAATTTTTTTTTTTTTTTTTTTTTAGGCAGATGGGCGCCTAGGCGCCACTGAAATAGCACCTAGGAGCAATGCTCTCGGGTTTTTGGCCCAGAGAGCATTTTAATTGAGTGCCTAGGCGCAAAATTTTTTTGTGCCTAGGCCCAGTTGCCTTGTGCAATACACCCAACATTTGTTTGACGAATTTGAAGTCCCAAAATTATAAATCTTCATATCCACGACCGTCAAACTCGACTTGAACTAAGTTTTAACTGCAAACAAAATAGATTTTTATCAAACTTAAATCACTAAATTTTTTTTTTTTTTTTAATATCAAAAGACTAAATAAAATCTTAACAAAATAACAAAAGAGACGAGTTTAAAAACTTGGGTTGCCTCCCAAGTAGCGCTTGTTTTATAGTCTTCAGCCAGACTCTTCTCATCCTACGAAGATCCAAGGAGGATGGTGGTCTTCTGATTGTCAAAACCACCATCAATGTACGGCTTCAAGCGTTGACCATTGACCTTGAAAGTTCCTTTTTCTGCATGATTAAGCTCAACTGCACCATGAGGGAACACGTTCACCACAGTAAATGGACCCGACCACCTCGACTTGAGTTTTCCTGGGAATAAACGAAGCCTTGAGTTGTAAAGCAACACTTTTTGCCCGGGTAAGAACTCCCTTCGTTGGATGTGTTTGTCATGCCAAGCTTTTGTCCGTTCTTTGTAGATTTTGGCATTCTCATAGGCTTCGTTGCGGAATTCATCCATCTCATTGAGTTGTAGGAGACGCTTCTCACCCGCTGCTTGCATATCCATGTTCAATTTCTTCATTGCCCAATATGCTCTATGCTCCAGTTCTACTGGAAGATGGCAAGCCTTTCCGTATACTAATCTATAGGGAGACATCCCAATTGGTGTTTTGAACGCAGTTCGATATGCCCATAATGCATCATCTAGCTTCTTGGCCCAATCCTTGCGAGAGCTATGAACCGTTTTCTCCAAAATCAACTTTACTTCTTTGTTGGAGATTTCTGCTTGCCCATTAGTCTGAGGATGGTAAGCGAGCGCCGTTCGGTGCCTAACCCCATATTTTTGCAAAAGAGCTTCAAATTGTTTGTTGCAAAAGTGCGTCCCTTCATCACTTATTATAGCTCTTGGAGTCCCGAATCTCGTGAAAATGTTCTTCCGGAGAAAATTAAGCACAACTTTTCCATCATTGACCGGAGTTGCTGCTGCTTCAACCCATTTTGACACATAATCAACCGCAAGGAGAATGTATTTATTGTTATAGGACGAAGGAAATGGTCCCATGAAGTCAATGCCCCACACATCGAACAACTCCACTTCAAGAATACTTTTCAAAGGCATCTCGTTCCTTTTTGAAATATTTCCTATTCTTTGGCATCTATCACAAGTGGCAACAAAGGCTTGAGCATCCTTAAACAAAGTAGGCCAATAGAAACCCGATTGCAAGACTTTGGCAGCCGTTCGGTTCCCTCCAAAATGCCCGCCGCATTCAAGTGTGTGACAATGGTGCAATATGTCTCCCATCTCTTCTTCCAGTACACATCTCCTTATGATCTGATCCGCACAATGCCTGTATAGAATCGGTTCTTCCCAATAATAGTGCTTTATATCAGAAAAGAACTTCTTCTTTTGTTGTTGTGAAAGATCTGACGGAATAATCTTGCCTGCAAGAAAGTTAACATAATCGGCAAACCAAGGAAGATTCTTTTTAGCAGAAATACCAAAAAGTTGCTCATCTGGAAAGTGGTCATCAGTGAGAGATTTTTGCAACTCTTTCTCTTCTGATAGTTCGAGTCTAGAGAGATGATCCGCTACAAGATTCTCAGTGCCCTTCTTATCTTTTATCTCTAAATCAAATTCTTGAAGCAATAACACCCAACGAATAAGCCTAGGCTTTGCATCCTTTTTGGCCATAAGGTATTTAATGGCTGAATGATCAGTGTAGACTATTACCTTATTGCCAATTAAGTAAGGCCTAAACTTATCAAAAGCGAAGACAATAGCAAGTAACTCCTTTTCTGTTGTTGCATAATTAAGCTGAGCATCATTGAGGGTCCTGCTAGCGTAATAAATGACATGAAAAACCTTATTCTTCCGCTATCCTAGAACCGCTCCTACTGCGTAATCACTTGCATCACACATCAATTCAAACGGTAACTCCCAATCTGGAGCTACAACAATAGGTGCTGACACAAGCTTTTCTTTAAGCACAGTAAATGCTTTCTCACATTCTTCCTTGAACTCAAAAGGAGTACCCTGCATTAGCAAGCTTGAAAGAGGCTTGGAGATCTTGGAAAAATATTTGATAAATCTTCTATAGAACCCAGCATGACCAAGAAAACTTCGAATTCCCTTGACCGAAGTTGGTGGTGGAAGCTTCTCTATTGTTTCTATTTTTGCCCGATCCACTTCTATTCCTTTAAATGAGACCCGATGGCCTAAGACAATCCCCTCTTTCACCATGAAGTGGCACTTTTCCCAATTAAGTACTAAGTTGGTTTGTTCACATCTCTCCAAAACCAACTCCAAATTAGAAAGACAATGATTAAATGAGCTACCAAACACAGAAAAGTCATCCATAAAAATCTCTATAATCCGCTCCACCATGTCCGAAAAAATTGCCATCATACATCTCTGGAAAGTAGCTGGTGCATTACAGAGTCCGAAGGGCATCCGACGAAAGGCAAATGTACCATAAGGGCATGTGAACGTCGTTTTCTCTTGATCCTCCGGTGCTATGGCTATTTGGTTATACCTGAATAGCCATCTAAAAAGCAGTAATATTCATGACCTGCTAACCGATCCAACATTTGATCAACAAAAGGCAATGGGAAGTGATCTTTCCGAGTTGCTTTGTTCAATTTCCGATAGTCTATACAAATCCTCCATCCAGTGACGGTTCTTGTTGGAATCAACTCATTGTTCTTGTTCTTCACCACTGTCATGCCTCCTTTCTTTGGAACTACTTGCACTGGGCTAACCCATGAGCTATCAGAAATAGGGTAAATGACTCCAGCATCTAACCATTTCAGCACTTCTTTGCGAACTACTTCTTTCATGGTTGGATTAAGTCTTCTTTGGGCCTCCACCGACGGCTTGCTATTATCCTCCATTAAAATCCGGTGCATACACATAGAAGGACTAATCCCTTTTATATCCGCTAGAGACCACCCAATAGCCATCTTGTATCTTCTCAGTACTCTTAATAGCCTCTCTTATTCTTCAATAGAAAGCATAGAAGAAATAATTACCGGTAAAGTTGATGATTCTCCCAGAAAAGCATAGCGTAAGTTATCCGGTAAAGGCATAAGCTCAAGAACTGGTGGCTTCTCAATTGATGGAAGTGGTTTTGATGGACCTGTTCCCAGATCTTCAAAGTATCTCCTCTTGTTGGGACTGAAAGAATCCAACCAATTCACAAACTCTATAACTTCTTCATCTTCCAAGAGGGTTGGCTGTGGATGAACCAAACTCACTTCCAAGGGTTCTTTTGGTTGGCCAAGGTGTTCAGAAACCAATGCATCAAGAACATCAATGCGGAAACAAGTGTCACTCACACCTGGGTACTTAATAGCATTGAACACACTAAAAGTTACCTTTTCTTCATGTACCCGAAGCCGTAATTCACCTTTTTGCACATCAATGAGTGCTCGACCGGTAGCCAAGAAAGGTCTTCCGAGTATAATAGGGATTTCTTTATCTTCCTCCATGTCTAGTACAACGAAATCTGCAGGGAAGATAAATTTGTCCACCTTGACAAGAACATCCTCAATAATTCCCCTCGGATGTTTAACAGATCGATCAGCTAACTACAATGAGACCGTAGTAGGTCTAGCTTCTCCTAATCCAAGCTTCCTGAAAATAGACAAAGGCATTAAATTAATACTAGCACCAAGATCACACAATGCCTTTTCAAAAATAGAGTTACCAATAGAGCAAGAAATAGTGAAACTCCCTGGATCTTTGAGCTTCTGGGGTAACTTTCTCTGGATAATAGCACTACATTCTTCCGTAAGTGTAATAGTTTCATAATCCTCCAATTTCCTCTTGTTCGATAAGACGTCTTTCATGAACTTCACATAACTTGGCATCTGTTCAAGTGCATCTGCGAAAGGGATGTTGATGTGAAGCTTCTTGAAGACATCCAAGAATTTGGCAAATTGCTTATCAAGTTTACTCTTTCTGAGACGCTGAGGAAACGGAACCTTGAGGTCTGGTTCTTGAGGAGGCAATGGCCTAGCTTCAGGGATGATTTCATTCTGCTCTTGACTGTCTTTAGTAGCTTTTTCACCAGTTGAAGGGGTCTCCAATTCTTTTCCACTTCTCAAGGTTATCGCCTTGCATTGTTCTTTTGGATTTACTTCAGTAGTACTAGGCAAGTTACCTTGTTGGCGAGCATTGAGCATGTTAGCCAATTGACCAACTTGAACTTCTAAATTTCGAATCTGTGCAGCTTGATTCTGGAAGTTGGTCTGGGTATCGGCCATGAACTTGTCAGTATGCTTGGTGAGCTGGAGCATTGCTTGTTCTAATTCTGACTTCTTTTCCTGAGGTGGCACTCCCTGCTGAGGCTGGCCCATATTTTGATTATTTCTCCAAGAGAAGTTTGGATGATTACGTCATCCCTGATTAAATGTGTTGGAGAAAGGGTTGTTTTGTTGCCTGTTGTAATTTCCCACATATTGAGCTTGTTCTGGCTGAGGTTGAGTGAAAGCTCCTATTTGACATTCTTCAGTGGGGTGGTTACCTTGACAGTAGTCACATATAATTGGAGTAGTCTGAATAGAGTTGGCTGCCAAATGGTTACTCTGAAGCTATTTAGTAAGAGAAACAACCTGAGCAGTCAAGGCAGTCAAAGCATCAATCTCATAAACTCCCGCTGCTTTCTTTGATACAGCCCTCTCACTTGGCCATTGAAAATTGTTGGTGGCTACGTCATCCAGCAACTCATAAGCTTCTTCTTCAGATTTCTTCATGAAAGATCCTCCTGCTGATGCATCGATAACAATTCTTGAAGTGCCATTCAGCCTATTGTAAAAATTGTGGACTATCATCCACTTAGGCAATCCATGGTGAGGGCACTTCCTCAACAGCTCCTTATATCTCTCCCAAGCTTCATACAATGTTTCGCCATCCTGTTGAGTAAAATTGTTGATCTCTATACGCAGTTTCGCTGTCTTTGCTGGTGGGAAAAATTTTGCTAGAAATTTATGCACTAAATCCTCCCAAGTAGTGATTGAGTCTGCGGGTAAGGAAGTCATCCAATCTCTTGCTCGATCCTTCAGAGTAAATGGGAATAGTACAAGGCGAATGGCTTCATCAGTAACGCCATTATACTTGAATGTATTGCAAATTTCAAGAAAACTTACAATATGAGTATTGGGATTCTCAGAAGGCAACCCATTAAATTGAGTTGCCTGGATCATCTGCATTTGCACCGCCTTGATCTCAAAATTGTTTGCAGCCATAGTCGGTCTTCTTATGGCTGAATATAAACCAACTGCAGTAGGCAATGCATAGTCCCGCAGCGCAGGTGGCGGGTTGTTCTCGTTTCTCATTCCACCAGTATCATCCATAGTTTCTTGCAAATGTCTAGCCACTTCTCTTCTTTCCCTTCTGTTTCGTCGACAAGAACGCTCAATTTCAGGATCAAAAGAAAGTAAGTTTTCGCTTCTAAACTTTCGCATGCACCTAGAAAATACTCCTGAAAAGTAGAAACAAAGACAATAATAAATAAAAGGAATTCAAACTAAAATTAGAATTATTTGACTCGATATTAGTAGGACTAAATAGTCCCCGGCAACGGCGCCAAAAACTTGATAGGCAAATTTTCGCAAGTGCACGAGCCGGTTCAAGTAATAAAGTGATGAAAAGATATCGTTCCCAACGAGGACTATATACTACTAATTACCGAATTACTTTAATCCCAATTCTATTTGAATAATAATTTTATGAGATGCAATAAAATAAAAACAATTTAAAATAAACACAATGCACGAATTTAGCAAGGAGAAATTCAATATATTAGGATATCTAGGGTTTCCGAATTCACCGGATTAATCATGCTCAAAATATCAAATTTAATCACTCAACGCTTATTCCTATGCTGATGACAAATTTCCCTAATGTAATCACTAATCTTTCTCAAGCATTAGCAAATTGTCACAACAAGCCAGTTTTCACCTCTCGGTCTCAAACTCCAAACCTATCATAATTTATTAAGAACAAAAAATTCATAGTATCACACAAGCCTCATAGATATCTCTATCCTATGACAATCTCATGGTATTTAATCAAAGTCTAATCCAACAATCACTTCTCAGTCTCAAATTAGATCACAAATCAATGGGAAAGGGCGCGCACACTTTCACAAGCATTAAAAATAGATTAAACACTCAGCATAGATGTGAATAAACATCAAAATTGAATTAAACCATAATAAATTTGAACAATCATAATCCGGCTACATCGTTGCCCTAGAAAAAGAAATTTAATTCATGATGAAACTAAACAAAATCCTAAATAATGTTCTAAACATGATGAGAAAAGAAGAAGAACTGATTTTTGAATTGGAATTGTCGCGATCCGTCTCCGGAATTGCTATTCTTCTTCTTCAAATCACCAATTGCTTTCCTCTAAGTCACACCTCTCTTTTGCTCCGAAAATCTCCTCCATTTGAACCCTAAAAAGATTCTATTTATAGCCATGGGTCGAAAGATTTGATTTTTGAATTTCAAATTCGGAGAATCAAAACGAATTTCGCAATTTCCGCATTGGGCGCCTAGGCCCTGTTTTTCTGGCGCCTAGGCCCTAAACTGGAATTCGCGATTTGTGCCTAGGCCCTTTTTTTTTGTGCCTAAGCCCTAAACTGGTACAACAAAAATCTCTTTTGGCGCCTAGGCGCTACTGAAACAGCGCCTAGGCGCAATACTCTCGGGTTTTTGTACCAGAATAACTCAATTCAAGCGCCTAGGCCCCATAAAATTGATGCTTAGGCGCCCAATACTCTTCAAAACACAATCTTCACACCAAAGCGTGCCAAATGCTCCATTGTAGCTCCAATTGCACCGAAAAACAACGAATCCATCTTTTTTACCTAAATCCTACAAAAGAGAATAAAACAAAGTGAAAGAACTTAAAAACAAAGTGAAAACCAACAAAATAATAAGTTAAAAATATCCAATTAGTTAGTCTAAAACTAACTTATCAAATACCCCTAAACTTGAGACTTTGCTAGTCCTCGAGCAAAAGAAAAGAAAGACACGAACAAAGAATTGAGCATCAACTTTAGTTTTTCATCATAATGGCCTCAAAGATTGCATAAAGTATATGATTTAAAGGAAACTCCAACCATCACAATCATGTAGAATTTCAATTCAAATGATAACCTTACCATCCCCGAATTCCTTGAGTGTGTGTGTGCATAAAGCTTTTAACACTTACTCATCTGCCTTCGGATTGGTTTATGTCAGCCAATAACTTTTGAAAAGATCTCAGGATAAAGAAAAATCGAACTCCATAAGCCTCTTTTTCAACTCACTCTCCACTAATGTCGACAAACACATTATCAAGGATCATTAGGACTTTTTAGGCTTATAGTGTTAGGCTAGGGTAACGGTATGACATGGATAATAATGAGGTTCAAATCACCATAAACATGTAACCATTCTAAGATCTTTTATAGAGCTTTTCTTAACACTCCCGATAACACCCCCAAACTTGATTTCAACTCACTTTGTCATCCCCTTTTTTTTTATATATTTTATTTATTTATTTATATATATATATATTTTGTATATATGTATATATATATATTTTTTTCATTTTTTTTTTTTTTTCAAATATTCTAAAAATAACTGTAAGTTTTTTCTCATAACTCCTCCCATCCTCCCAAACTATAACATAGTTCAAGATAATTCTTAGAATGATCAACATGCTTAAGATTAAGGGTTAAAAGATTGGAAATTATTAAAAAGCTAGGCTTAAAGATATGGGTAACAAAGAAAAGGTAAAAATTATTAACGAGCTGGAACCAGGTTATGCGGATCATTACAGGAATGTCCTTGGGAGAAAAGCTTGCCACATGGGCCCACTTTTCTTGTATGAGATTGGGGCTGAACAGAGGGCTAGAAGAGGAATGGAAGCCTCCATTGAAGAGCATGTGTGCCTGAAGTGGCTCGACTAGAAGAAAAGCCATTCGGTTGTTTATGTCAGCTTCGGAAGTGTGGCGAATTTCACTGGTGATCAGTTGATGGAGATCGCCGCAGGGCTTGAGGCTTCGGGGCAGCAATTCATTTGGGTTGTGAAGAAGGAGAATCGAGAGGGGGTGGTGAGAGAAGAGTGGTTGCCGGATGGATTCGAGGAGAGAATGGAGGGGAGACGACTAATAATCAGAGGTTGGGCATCACAGTTGATGATTCTCAAGCATGAGGCGGTCGGAGGATTCGTGACTCATTGTGGTTGGAATTCGACGTTGGAAAGTGTTTGCTTTGGAGTTCCGATGGTGTCATGGCCTGTATCGGCGGAGTAGTTTTACAATGAGAAGTTGTGACTCAAGTACTTAGCCTCCGTTTGGTAAATTAGTTGAAAATGAAATTTTTAAGTTGGAGTTGGTTGACTTTTCAAAATCTAATATAATTTTTATTGACTTTTTAGAAAAAGACAAAAACTGAGATGAAAAAGTACAGTTTAACCCAAACAAAGCATTAGAATCGGGGTTGAGATTGGCACTAAGAAATGGAAGAGAATGGTGGGGGATTTTACGAAGAGGGAAACCGTAGAGAAGGCGGTGAGAAAGGTTATGGAGGGAGAGGAAGCTGAGGAAATGAGGAGCAGAGCCAAGAGATTTGCTGATATGGCGAGACAAGCTGTTGTGGAAGGAGGGCCGTCTGTGACGGACTTGGATGCCTTGCTTGAAGATTTGAGGTCGCAACGCGCCACTCGAAAGTTACAAGCATGTCCTGAATAACCACACTCCGCAGATAGCCAACTACTTTTTGAGCTTCGATTTCCATAGCAGTACCTTTACATTACGAGTGTTGGCTATTCTCGATTAAACCTGAATAACTTAGCTATCGGGAATCCGACTTGCGATGTTTGACAAAGCTGCATAAGCGATACACAAATGGTCTCGCGGCACACTTACTATACCTGCAGAACTTGAGTGTGCCATGAGTCTTACAAATATGTAACACGCTATTAAATTACAAACCGGCTTTCAATTTAATTAGTTATGTCACTCTTTGACATTCAAAATTGTTCTGCAGCTGTACAAGAGACCGGTTTTAGTTTCAAACTAGTTGTAGAAATAACGAGAAAATTGAAGAGGATAAAGAAAAACTAGCATAACTTCTTGTTATGTTGCTTTCCATGTCATGTTCATTACTACTAGCTGATATTCCTATTATAGGATCCGAGAAAAGTACTAGCGGTAGGATTATAAATTTTTCTTAAAAGCTGTTGGTATTACACCTATATGAATATATATGTTGATGTGATTTTGACCAAATTCAGCGGTTAGAGAGATGTACATTACTAGTGATATAAGGTCTTATAGTAGAAAAATTCAAAAAAAAAAAAAAAAAAGAGAGAGAGCTCTGAAGAAAAGAAAATTTGAGATAAGTACTGTTCTCTTTATTTCTGCTAAAGTGCTGATGTTTGATTATGGTTGACAAAAAAAAATGCACTCTATTGATACACAAAAAATATCAGGGATTCTGAAGAAAGAAAAAAAAATGCGTAAAACCTCAACTTCATTGAATACCTAATTTATAATTTATTATGAAGTGAGGCTGTTATTTATTTTATTTTATTTTTTTCTAGACGAAAAATTAACGAGAACATAGCCAGGCGCAAAAATGGCTCTGGTCCACAAGGATGACAAATGCCTGGAAAAAGAAAAAAAGTTTCATCACAAGATTGTAAAATAAAATTGTTAGAAACATATTGGGTAGAACTCAGCTACAAAAGGAGGGAATTTAAAGGCTAATAAACTCATTTATCAACTTATATTTGTTTCATTTGGGACATTAGTATCACTGAATCTGTGAATTTGCTCAATCTGTTCAGTCGGATCGGATTGAATTGTGAACATGATAGATTGTTAACAGATTGGGATTTGCCTAATCCAACGACTAATGATTGCGGATTGAGGATTTCTCAATCTGTATAATCTGTGAATCTGAATTTTATACAATATATATATAGATATATTATAAGTTTTTAAATTAAAAAAAAACATTTTCAATAAATAAGTATATGTATGTTGAGTTTTGAATTTGTCTCTATCTAATTTCTAGTCCTATTCTCCGGCCCATAACTTGCACTTTTTTCTTTTTAATTTTGAGTTTAATTGATGTTTGTTTGTTGTAATTGATGATATGCTACAATTTAGTTATCCAAGACTTGAATTTGATTATATTGTTATTTTATTTTAGTATTTATGTTTTTTATGTTTATTTTAGTTTCTAGAGTGTACGAATTGAATACGTGAAATCTAATATTTAAGGATTGGATTGGGAGTCTTATGTATTGGTAACGTTTTGAGATTTTTCCAATCTGAAGGTCAAGGATTGGACTCCAGATTAAGCTTTAATCCGCTTAATCCAATTTGTGAACACTCTTATTAGTATCTAACATTCCATCACCTTACACACCACAGTAGCCCATCTTCTCATCAAGGTGACCAGCTTGCAGATCTTGCTTTCTATCAAGTTGCAGCTCTCTCTAGGTATTCAACGTTTTGACGACTCTATAATATATCTTAATTCAATCTATAATACAACTGTATGACAACCTCATAACGTGATAAACCGACCCTGATATTAATTATTAAAAACGTATTAGGTAGAACTTATCCTTGTAGATATGCATACGCATCATCTTATTTTTATGTGGGAGATTTGATATTGACGGAAATCTTATAAAACTGAAACCTATTATCAATTTTCCTTTTCTTCGTTTTAGATTGATGGAAAATTATTGAGAATGCATCGTCTTTTTCTCAAGTTAAAAAATCATAACATGTAACTTGAGGCATGCGGAAGAACGCTGGTTTTTTTAATTTATTTTTTAAATCTATTAAATTAGGTGCCGGCTTGAATTTTAAACTAGAAATCTCAAACAAAAGACATTTTAATAATTTCTCCTTACACAACACAGCTGATCACTGATTAGCGTTGTCTATAGCAAAAAGGCAAAAATGGAAAGGGAAGCTCATCAGCTTCACGCATTCTTCTTTCTTTACATGGCTCAAGGCCATATGATTCCAACCATCAACATGGCCAAGCTCTTCAATTCGCGGGGCTTGAAAGCAACAATCGTAACCACGTCTTACTTTTTACAATCTTTATCGGAAAAGCTCGAAAAGAGCGGAGTTTTCGGCGGTGCCCAAACCGAAGTTCTCGTTGTTAAGATTCCTTGTTTGGAGGCCGGATTGCCCGAAGGAACCGAGAGCTTTCACATGGCGGCTACGCCCGACATGCAAAGGAAATTCTTGAAAGCTTGTTGGATGCTCGGGCCACAGCTCGACCGGCTTTTAGAACGACATCGTCCTGATTGCCTTGTGGCGGATGTGGTTTTTCCGTGGGCTAATGAGGTCGCCGCCAAGTTCGGGATTCCTTGTCTCGTCTTCCACGCAACTTCTTATTTCACCTTGTGTGCCGGCGTCTCTGTGCTCCTGCACGAGCCTCATAACAAGGTCTCGTCCGATTCGGAACCGTTCATAATTCCAAATTTACCCGATGAGATTGAGTTCACAAGGAGCAGAGTTCCTGATTTTGTGAAACACAACGAGGGAAACGAGGACTCGAAGTTGAGTGACGAAACGAAGAATTTGGAACAGAGGAGCTACGGGGTTCTAGTTAACAGCTTCTATGAGCTTGAACCGGCTTACGCCGATCACTGCTCTAAGGTTTTCGGATGGAAGACATGGCATATAGGCCCGCTTTCCTTATACGAAAATAGGGAAGTCGAAGCCTCTATTGAGAAACACGAGTGCTTGAGGTGGCTCGACTCAAAGAAACCGAATTCCGTGATCTACGTCAGTTTTGGAAGCATGGCGAATTTCAACGACGATCAGCTGATGGAGATCGCGACGGGCCTTGAGACATCGGGACAGCAATTCATTTGGGTTGTGAAGAAGGAGAAGCAATAAGGGGTAAGAGAAGAGTGGTTGCCTCAAGGATTTGAGAAGAGAACAGAAGGGAAGGGGCTAATCATAAGAGGTTGGGCACCCCAAGTTCGAATTCTCGAACATGAAGCTGTCGGAGGATTCGTGACGCATTGTGGTTGGAACTCGACGCTTGAAAGCGTTTGCGCCGGAGTTCCGATGGTGACGTGGCCTGTGGCAGCGGATCAATTTTACAATGAGAAGTTGGTGACTCAAATTCTCGGAATTGGTGTGGAAGTTGGAGCTAAGAAATGGAAGAGAATGGTGGGGGATTTTGTGAAGAGAGAAGCCGTAGAGAAGGCGGTGAGAAAGCTCATGGAGGGAGAGGAAGCAGAGGAAATGAGGAGCAGAGTCAGGGGGTTAGCTGAGATGGCAGGAAGAGCTGTTAAGCAAGGAGGGTCTTCTGTGTTGGACTTGAATGCCTTGTTTGAAGATTTGAAGTTGCAACGCATAGCTCGTCATTCAACCTAAGGAGTATTCTTTTACCAAAATTACTTCTTTATTACTCTACATGGTGGAGTCAGGTATGGAATTATTTCATGTCTACAGTCACATAATAAGCAGTTCTAGATTATATATCTTGTTTGAATGTCTCTCTTTTTTTCTTTTTTTCTTTTTGTTTCGAAAATATGATACATGCCAATTTGTTAATTTGATAAAAACTCCGTCTAAAGAACTATATCAAAATCGAGGATCTTGCATGTGCCCGGTTTAAATACATCTTTAGAATCGAAAAATGATTGGGTGCCTCCAATAAAAATTGTCTTTTTTATTCAGACTTTCTCTCTCCCTTTTTTTTCCCCCTGTTTCTTTTGAACTTCAGACTTTCTCATTCTTTCTTCTATATTTACTTGTTAATTTTGTTTTTGTGTTATTTATTATCAGGGGCGAAGTCAAACATATATTTTAGTAGGAGTATAGATTAATTTTTTTTAAAATAAATAACATCAACGTATAAAAATTAAAAGATAAAATTTTAGAAATGCTATATCAGAATTATAAATTTTAAATGAGGCAAAAGCAGAAAAAACCATAAAATTCTTAAGGTAAAATTAAATTAAGTGGAGCCTATGTGAGAATTTTTAATTTTTAATAGAGTAAAATAGAAAAATTAAGAAATTTTTTATGTAGAAATTAAAAAAAAAAAAAAAATCAGTAGGGGCTGTAGCCCCTATTCTTCCTTTTACAGATCGGCAATTGTTTATTGCATTCTTATCATTTTTGGATTTAAAAAAAAAAAAATCTCTAGTCCTTTACAGAGTTGTTTTCCTTTTGGCTTTTCCCTAAACCTATCTTAACATTTATACGCTGCTGTCATATATGAGTTTTCTTTTGTATTTACGTTTATACTAGCCTTCAAATACAATAGTTGCACAACATTAAAATCAAGTATTTTCATAAATAACATGGTGATATTGGCAAAAAAAAATTAAAACAATAAAGGAAAACCACAAGTAGTTTATATGTTTTACTCGTGGATGCACTGACGTGAAACTATTTGAAGCTAAATATTTTTTTCACTGAAATTTATTTTCTTCTCGTCAATAATAGAAACAAAATTATTTGTAAGAAATTTAATTATCAAATTATGAAAATTTTTCTTAGAAAAGAACTTTAAAATAGTAGTAATTACTTCATGTGAGATAATAAAAATGTGGTTAATTACACAAATTTACTTTTCTAGACGTCTAGCAACATCAAATTAAGTTTGTATTGTGTTTCTAATAAGTTGTTTAATAGTTGGCATGTTGAATCATGTACATAATAGGCTGGTTTAGATCAATCTTAACCAAATAAGTATAAATCATTTTTATATTAATGGATTCATAGACTATTGTATTAAATCTGGTAAGAAGATAAAATCTCAAATTGTATATTTGCACAAAATTCCTCCTATTTTTGATTCAACCGCTACAAGATCAACAAGGATTTGCCAACTCTTTGTGCATAAAACCTTGTGATGGTTTTGTGAAGCTTCAGTAGTTCTTCCGCTTCCAGGATAATTCTCCCATCTGTGCCTCATATATGTGGCTCATAAAAAGAACTAGCACGTTGATGGCATTTAAGGTAAAACAATTTGATCCTTATATCTATTATCTGCTCAATCTATACATACTAATTTGGGTATAAATGTCATAATAGTATAATAATTCAATGATATAAGACAAAATAAAAATCCATGATATAGTTAATATATAAACATTAAATATTTTAAATTTTTAATAACTTAGCGATATGGGACAAATTCAATTTCTAATGCCCTTTCTAATGTGTAGCCAGAGCAAAAATGTTCTCAAATCATACCATATAGTTATGCATAGAAATGAACTTATCCTCAAAAACTAACATAAAAAAGTGAGTATCAAATTCATATATAAGCACCATAATAGTCCAGAAAAATTAAGGAAGTGTGAAAAATTAAACCTCTAATAACATTTAATCAATTTAACAAAATAAGAGACTTTTTTTTTTTTTTTTGGTCCCCTACTATTAATCAAAGACAACTCTCTCTCGAAGAGTGTACCTCGTCACACAAGGAAAACCAACTACCTCATGTCGCTATGTAAATCCTCAAGCGTTTCTACGCAGCCTCAAATCGTCAAACAAGGCATTCAAATCCGAGTATGAAGATCCACCTTCTTCGAAAGCTCTGCTCGCCATTTCTCTAAGCTCACCGGCTTTGCTTCTCATTTCCTCTGCTACTTCTCCCTCCATTATCTTCTTCACCGCCTTTTCTATGGCCTCTCTCTTCACACTGTTGTCCCCTACGTGCCTAACCCATTTCTTGACACCAACCCCGACCCCGATTCCGACCACTCGCGTCACAAACTTCTCGTTGTAAAACTGCTCGGACGACACCGGCCACGTCACCATCGGTACCCCCGGCACATATCGCCTCCGATATGGAGTTCCAACCGCAATGCGTCACGAATCCTCCAACAGCTTCATGTTCGAGAATCAGCACTTGTGGTGCCCAACCTCGTATTATAAGTCCCCGTCCCTCAATTCTCTTCTCAAATCCTTTAGGTAACCACCTTCTTTTAATCCCTCCCGTTTATTTAACTACCTCACAACCCAAATGAATTGCTTCCCGGAAGCTTCTAGGCCCAATGCAATCTCCATCAACTTTTCGTCGTTGAAACTCGAAGCGCTTCCGAAGCTCACATAAACAACGGAGTTCTGTTGCTTCAGACGGAGCCAGTTTAGGCATTTGTCGTAGTCGACGGAGGAGTTGGCTCCTCTTTGCGCCTTATCTTCTTTTTCCTTGTACAATAGACAAGTCGGGCCTATATGCCAAGCCTTCCTTCCGAGAACCCGCCGGTAGTGATCAGCATAAGCCGGTTCGAGCTCGTAGAAGCTGTTTACGACTACCCCGTAGCTAGCCAGCTCCGATACTTTAATTTTTCTATAGAAATTGGTCAAGTCTGATTCTTCTTTCATGTAATAAGGTAGTTGATCTCTTGTCAGTTTGATCTCATGTTGTGAAATATCAAAAACGACGAAAGGTTCTGTGTCGGATGATACCTTCTTGTGAGGTTCGTGCGTCATTAGACAAATCGAAGCGCACGACGCGAAAAAATTGTGACAGTGGAATACTACTCTCGGAATGCGAAATTTGGCTGCAAGTTGGGTTGTCCACGGGAAGAACGAGTCGGCGACAAGGCAGTCGGGGCGGTGTTCCGCTATGAGCTTCTGGAGAGGTTGTTCGAGCATGGACATGGCGGTGAAAAACTTCTTCACCATCTCCACCGTGGAAGCCAAGCGAATGACCTCGCATCCTTCGGGTAGTCCGACTTCCACGGCGGCAAATTTAACGACGACGACGTCGATTTCTAGCCCTAGATTTCGGCTTCTTTCGATGGCTTTGGTGAAAGAGGTCGCATTGAGAGGTGTCAAGATGATGGTGGCTTTGCAGCCTCGAGAAGCGAATAGATTGGCCATGTCCACTGCTGGTATCATGCCGCCATGGGCCATGTATGGGAAGAAGAAAATGGGAAGCTGGCTTGGTTTTCTACTCATGTTTTGTGCACAGAAATATTAAAGGGAGCAGAGAAAATTTTATTTTATTTCTAAGGCTTGATTGAAGCGTACTGGCTGTATATAGTCTGTGTAAAGATATACAGACATATAGATATATGGTGATGTAGATGAGTGATGTAGATGGTGATATAAGAACTGATTTTTTCTTCTTTTAAAGTCCAAAAACTCTTTCTAGATCGTGTTTCGAAAATCTGTTTGAACAGCTTCTGTTTTCGACTCACAACAAAAAAAAATGTGACTTCTCAAAAAAATAGTTATGAATAAACTTCAAAACTTGTAATATAATTTTTATAAGACAATATAAATTATATTACTACATTGTTGTTATTTAGTATGAAATTTAGTATTTTTACTTGTTAGATTATTCTTTTTAAAAATGTAATTCTTAATATATACTTAAAAAAATTTTAAAAATCATAACTTTTTTTTTTCCCCTTCTACGGATTAAAAACAAAAAGAAGGAATAAATTACACTCCGCAAAACAACCCTACTGTTGATGCCGAAAACGCCTCCGGCAGCAACACCCAATATAACAGGATTGTCCGGTCAGAACAGGCCAGTCATTCCGCCGTCGGTCACCTGCAAAATAGAAGCACCTCGGAATGATGGGGACACCGGTTGTGGTGTCTGCCGCGGGCACTCCAATGCTTAAGTCAGCGAGGAAACTGATGAGCGTAGGGAGAGGCAGAGATTTGGCAAGGCAAAAAATGATCATACCTGAATTTATGTGTTTTCCTCTATTTATAGGCGTCCTCCCCGGATTCGGGTGCTCGGGGCGACCCGATCGGGTCGGCTAGCTAGGACACCCGGTGGGTGGCTAGGGTTTTAGGCCTGCAGGGGCTATTGGCCCAATGGACGTGCGCCACGTGGGTCTGACTCAATGTAGGGGACAGAAGGGTGGCTGTCGCCGGTGCCAGCAGGGGCAGATACTGTCAGAGTAGGTGGCGGCGGGTGGCGATGTGATGTTCTGCAGAAGTAGGTGGGCGGTGCCTGTAGCTGATGGGTGCTAGGACAGGATTGGCGTCAGCTGCGTGGTGAGGTGGAATGTGGGCCCGGGTGACCTATGCAAGTCTGGAATCCATCAATTCGATCGGGTGATCCGAGAACAATATTATCCGAGTACGCTACTCGTTCTCGCGAGGTCGTGGAATGTGGTCGGCTAATATTTCTGGTCGGCCAGTCATCCGACCACTGGACCTATACCCGAGAAGGTGGGAAGATCGCAGAGGGTGGTCGGAAATGGTACTTCGTGATCGGAGCAAATTACGACATCAACACCTACATCCCATAACTATAGTTTTATGACAAAAGGTAAATTTTTATCGTCCTTTGCTTAAATAAAAATATATAAATATAAGAAGATTGATAATCTTAAAATTCTAAATTATATAAATTATTGTTGTTAGTTTGGCGGAAGGATTATGTTGTCTACGATATGGCCAATATTCTCCAGCTGTATTTGTGTACGGCCATATACTGATCGTTAACTTTTTGCAAAATTGTAAGGTTGTTTTTTATTTTTTATTTTTTATTTTTGGAAATGTAAGGTGTTCATTCTCTCTCTGACATAAGGGCCAAGAACTTTAACTCCCATTAGAGGGATTCATGTGTAGAATTATACATGTTTTATAGTAGTCCCTGTACAAATTAATGACCATTTTTATTATTGTAACTCAGGAATACCTTTTGTACTTTTTTATACATATGATGAAAGGAAATAATTGATAGAGTGCTTGAGGATATAAATTTTTCAGTTCAACTTAAATTTAAATTTAAATTTTCATTTTTTAAAAGTTTGTGACACTCATTTTTTTTTCCCTCAAACAGCAATTCAATTTAGATTCTCAATTCAAATCTAAAATTTTCAGTTCAAAATCGATGATCCAAAAGGACACTAGTATAAAAAATATTGATCAAATGGTTTGAATAAGTTACACCATCCTGCCCAATTATTCATCGTCCACCAAATTTTCCACTCTAAATAATAAATATGACTTATTTCTTCTCTCACATTTAATACCCAAGGCTTTCACGTTCCACTTTATTTTATTTGTTTTTTTTTTTTTTTTTTATTTTGTCCCACGGAATCATTGGTATTCTAGTTGAATCTAGTACAACCACCAAAACAATTATTCAAGAAATGAAAAAATTTTCTAAAACTGTCGGTTTCACTTTTAAATCCCACTTATCAATCTTGGCGATAAAGATGAAGACTTCCAAACTCTGAAATCAAAATTTCGAGATCAAGGCAGCCAAATTCAGAGCCAATCAGCTAACTAAGTCATGTTAGATTGTGTATTTGTCTCACATGGTAAAATTCCAGGATTACTGTGGTTTTCAAATGTAAAATGAGTTATTTCTTCATTTGAGCTAGCTTTTAGAGATGAGTTCTATTCAGGTCCATTTCACATGGTATAGAGTCATATTTTGCAAGCTATGATAAGTTTGGACCATGGCCCACTCTAGGTATGAGGGAGGGTCGTACAACTATCCTTTATACACTTGTAAAGCTCTTTTTACGTTCTCTTAATTTTTATTTTTTTTCATTTTTTGATTGAGCAACATAAAAGATTTTCTCCGACCCTTTCAAAAATTGAAAAACCTGAAACACAAAACTATCATAAGCACTAGGCACAAACACCATATACACTAGTCCTAGTAAGAAGATTGGATGCATTTTGTTCTTCAACGTTTCATTCTGTTCAAGTCGCAGCTCTCGCCACCGTTGCTTTTATCGCAATTTATCTTTGAGTTTGGATGTCTTTTTACCGTTACATTCAACTGTCAGCTTGAAATGTTACATCTCCAGCCATGTGAGATTTCTAATTCAATGGCTCAACAACTTATTTTTCCCTGCTTTGAGTCCTTATAGTCACGGGCTGATCAAGTGGTTCAGTCATCGTCATGTCCCGAGTGCGTGGCTCCCACAATTTTTGTCGACTCTTTTCCCTTGCCTTGGGCTCCTTAGGGCCACGGCTCCAGTTGTCGACTGGTTTGTTAACGGGTAGCCTAGTCCCTGCTTCAAATCGATCAATGAGGTACATCCTACTTGCACCACTAGATTCGTCACACATCCAGCCAACTTAGTATGCAGGGCCGTAGCTATTACGGCCTAAGCCCCCCTCAACTTTTTATAATTATTTGCTTTTTGAGATATGTATTTGTTTTTAAATTTACATACGGGTGTCCAAAACACAAACAAGATGGATGTTTGTTGTCCCAACCATTCTTCTTGACCCCTTTACCATATATGTACAACTATGATATCTCATTTGTACAAAATGGTAAAGGGGATTTTTTTTATTGAAAAAAAAAATCCTTATCAATTTCAATTTCTTATATCATTAGGGAAACACAATTTTAGATTCAAATTCAAGAATCATTCAAGACGTTCTTCAGTAATATCATCATGACTCTTGAAATCATGTGCGGTAGCAATACCAAACCAAATACGACCGCCATCGAAAACTAATTACAAACTTCATTTTCCCCCTAAAAATTCAAAACAAAAAAAAAAAAACAAAACAAAACAAAGTCCAACTAATATCCCTAAAATACGTAATAATTAAGATCTTTCCCTTTTAATAGCTTGTGATGTTTATTAGTAAGTCTTTTTTTTTTTCTCTAGTTTAGTTTTTAATAATTATTTATTTTGATTGAATATTTGTCATAGTTATTAACCCCCTCCTCACTAAAAATTTTGGTTTCGTCACTGTTAGTATGCTTGTGCATCCCTGTCCCTCCGTTGTCACCATCAAATTAAGAACGTGTCACTATGCTCTTATGATCTCATTTAACTTTTTTCCCCCCCTTTCCCTGCAGTCCAACTGTAATTGCTTTCCCCATCCGTGTTTACCCCCAAATTCTCTCTCCCACACTCTCTATATACAACCCGCAAACTCTTTGTCATCACCTTCTTACAAAAAGACATTCAAACTCATTTTAAAATATCTATTCTATTAGATTAAAATTCCAAATTGAATGAGACATTCAAACGGAGCGTCCATTTTGAAAACTTTTGTTCTTTTTTTGAAAAACTGTTTTGAAGCTTGTGTTTGGCTCGTTAGTTAGAGATGAAATTTTTAAGTTAAAGTTGGTTGACTTTTCAAAAACTAGTTTAAATTTTTGTTGAGTTTTTAGTAAAAGACAAAAACTAAAATAGAAAGTACAGTTTAGTTAGAGTTAAGTTGACAAACGAAACAAACCAAACTTTTGATCTGATTAATCGAGTTTTTTATTTTTTATTTAATTTTTATTGTTTTTTATCATGCTGGAAACGTACATGAATGGGTTTATTATTGAAAGTTGACACAAAAACAATTAGGAGCGTCACCCTGATGTGTCTTTTTTCACAACTAGCTGGAAAAGGTCATTAGTAGGATTTACTTATGAAAAATGTTGTTACCTATTAAGTAGTCCTATAAATTCAGGCAGCCCGGCCCAGCCCTTACGGGCAGAAAGAGAAAATTGGACCGGGCCAGGTTGGGTCCAAATTTTGAAATTATAAGCCCGGCACAACCTGAAAACTCGGCGGGCTTAAAATCGAGCTAGGTAAACGGCTTTAAAAAAAAAAGAAAAAGAAAAGAAAATAAGAGATAGGGGCGGCCGGGCCAGCCCGTTAGGGTCAAAAGTAAGGCCCGGCCTAGCCCTTATACTTGCACAGGGCCCGCCCTAGAGCAAAAAATGCGAGCAACGGGCTAGTCTTCTTAGTTCGACCCATATTTACAACACTACTACTAAGTAATTGGGGCAATCCCAATGGTGAGGGAGGGAGGAGTTTGGGGTTTCGAAGTCATAAGTCCAAGGTTCGATTCTTAATCAGCATAAAAAATTAGCAATGAGTTAGTTACTATATGAGGGCTGCACATGTATACTAAAATCTTTCCGATTGATTTTTGAGGGCTTAAATTAAAAGGATGCACTAAAGATTTTATTTCATATATATATATATATATATATATATGAGAATTCTTGTCGTTCTATTCTAGTTGGTTAGACACATCTCACTGCAATTGATGCTAAGAAAAACATAACTCTCAAGCCTGAAGAATCATGCATGGTCGAATGAAGAAAACCATTAGGCAAGTAATAACTCCAAAGTCCTGAATGCCATCTTCAAACGAACTTGATGCTCATCAATTCAAGCTAGTCTCAACATCATGAATTCTCAAAAAAGACGAAATGGAATATTCTTCAAGTTGTTCATAAGGGAACTACTACGTTGAAGTGATCTAAACGTCAAATGGTTGCTACAAGATTTGAGAATTTAAGAATGCATGAAGATGAATGTCATGATGATTTTAATTCTAGATTACGTTATTATCGCTAATGAATCCTTTGCTCTCGGTGAAAAAAAAAAATTTATTCAGAAACTAAACTCATAAGGAGATATTGAGATCTCTTCCTAATAGGTTCTAAGCAAAGGTCGATTTCATAAGAGAAAGCAAAGATGTTGATGCTCTTAAGATTGAAGAGTTAATGGGTTCTTTACAAACCTTTGAGATGAATATGAAACAATGAAAAAAGAAAACCAAAAAAAAAGTAAGCTCTCTAACCTGAAGTACAAGACATTGAGGTTGTAGAAAATACTAACGGAGAGGAAGATATAAGATAGACCCTTGCCGTCTTAACGAAAAATTTCAACAAGATCTTTGAAAAGATGGGCAAGCAAAACAAATCATATGAAAAAACAACCAACATTCCTAACTCTTCAAAAGGTAATACTCCCTCCAAATCTGTTAAATTGAAACTAATAAAATAATAATAATAAAGGTATCCAATGTAACGAATGTGACGGATTTAGTCATGTACAAACTAACGTGCCCATACTCTAAAAAATAAATCAAATGTGATGACTACACTGTAGTGTTTCCTGGCTCAAACCTTCAAAATGTTTGCATACCATTGATTGAAAAAAAAATTATGTTTCTAATTTTATTTGTCATCATTAGTACTTTTTAATGGTTATTTTGTGGTAAATGTAATTTTAATAATAAGATTTTAGAAATTAAATTTTTTAACTCAAAATATTATGTAAATGTTACCTTAAAAAATAGAAAATAAAAAAACAAATTATGAAAACAACCTCAAATAATGTATCAGTAGTCAATTTTAATTTTTCATTAAAAATTTAAATGGGATTTATTTATTTATTTATGAACTTTCATATTTTGGAGGAACAAATGTTTTGTTTTGAAAATCAGAAACAAAGTGGAGGAAATTATGGAAGCTACAGATTCCGCTAAAGGTCCGGCTTTTAATTTGGCGTGCGTTCCATGGAATTATCCGTACTATGGTCTCTTAAAATTGTAGGGGTGTTACATGTGATCCGACCTGTCCCCGTTGCAAAGCTAGTAGGGAAACTACTTCTCATGCACTTTTGGGATGTACGGTTTCTCAAGAGGTGTGGAAACTCTTCTCGGTTTTGGAAATCAGTGGAAAGACGTCTGGAGTTTCCCTTTGCGGAGAATATTGGTGGTAGAGATTCATAGTGATGATTTTGCTCTACTTTGTTGGCTTGCTTGGAAGCTATATGGAGTGAACGGAACAGAGTTATCCATGGGCGCGGATTGGAGCATTATCAGGAATTAGAGGTAGATGCTCTTATGGTGGAATCAGATGCCATCAACTTTGTCTCAGCTATCACTTACAACTTGGAGCTTTGCAGTGGAAAGTCCTGTGCTGCTGGAAGACATTCAAGCTTCGCTTGATACTCTTCAACGTCCTCTAGTGTCTCATATTCGCACAAATGCAATCCAAGTGGCCCATCTTCGAGCCCATTTTGGTTTTTAATTCTAAGTTGTACCCGTGTATGGATTGATGAGACTCCCACGTTAGTCTCGTATGTTGCTTCTTTTGATTCTCCTTATTAATAAAACAGCAGCATTATTTTCGGAAAAAAAAAAAAAAAAAAAAAAAAAAAAAGGAAGAATGGAACAAATGTAACGTTTTTAAAATTAAAAACAATGTCCGTTTGGATGAACTATTGTAATAGTTATTATTTTACTCAAATATGATAGATGTTAAGTTAGCTAACTATTCGAGTAAAATTTTTTGAATGTTTTTATATTTCACAACAATTTTACTTAAATCCAAATCTAAATCTAAATTTTCATTTTTTTTTAAATCCGTGTCATTCATTTCTACCTTTATACTATTTAATTGTTATCTTTAACAAAGCAATCGAAGGTAAAGTAACCTTTAAAAGAAAAACAAAAAAACAAAAAAAAAAAAGTTGAAGGAGACAATTTTGAAATTTATTCTCATTTCTATACATGGTAAAGTAACATTTTTGGGTTCCACCACTAAATACTAATTATGGAATTTTCTAACCAAGATGATGTATTCAAAGTCAAAAGGTTCAAAAATAATTGGAGTTTGTGATCAATACCCTTACCGGCCATGATAGAGACTCGTGGCAAAGAAAAAAAGTGTAACATAAATTCTCCTTCGTAAAAGTAAACGCTATTATATACCAGTCGTCAGTGCTTACTTCATCATCTTCCAAAGCAATTATTCTCCTTATCCGAAACTCACTCCTCCTTTACAACCTCTCTTCTATCTTCCTTTCGTTTGTTACTCTGCGTCTGTACAGACCAAAAACCAAACTACCAAAAATACGACCAAAATAATATTAGACTACAATGAGCACTGAAAGTAATGATAATGTTCATCTCCACATTCTATTCTTCCCTCTAATGGCGCAAGGCCACATGTTGCCAACCCTCGACATGGCCAAGCTCTTAGCAGCCAGAGGCGTCAAGTCCACCATCATCACTACCCCTCTCAACGCCCCTCTCTTCACCAAAGCTATAACCGATGTCAATTTCCTAAACTCTCCGTCCAAGATCATCCTCAGACTCGTCGAATTCCCGACCAAACAAGCCGGTCTCCCCGACGGCCTCGAGAATCTCGACCTCGTATCCGGCCCGGATACTCACCGTAAGTTCTTCCCACGCCCTCACTTTACTCAAGCATACAACTGAGGAGATCCTCGCCGAGCTACGTCCCCACGCCTTCATCGCCGACACGTTCTTCACGTGGGCGACGGATCTCGCTTCCAAATTCGGGATCCCTAGGATTGTCTTCCACGGAACTAGCTTCATTTCAATGTGCTGCATGGAGAGCTTGGAAAGGTTTCAGCCTTACAAGAGTGTGGATTCGGATTCTGAGCCTTTCGTGTTGCCCGGTAATTTGCCTGACGAGATCAAGCTGACGAGGCTGCAGATTCCGGATCACCTGAGACTTGGACTGGTAAACGACTTCACGAAGCTTCTAGAAAGTGCTCGAGAAGCTGGAAAGAGAAGCTACGGCATGGTTGTAAACAGCTTCTATGAGCTTGAACCGGCTTATGCAGATCATTACAGGAAGGTTCTCGGAAAGAAGGCGTGGCATATCGGCCCGGTTTCTCTCTGCAACAAGAATGACTCGGAGAAAGCTAGGAGAGGAAAGCAAGCCGGCATAGATGAACATGAATGCTTGAAATGGCTCGCGTCAAAGAAACCTGGCTCGGTTGTTTACATGTGCTTCGGAACAAACGCGAGCTTCTCGGCTTCTCAATTGCGCGAGATTGCCACGGGGTTAGCTGCTTCTGGACAAAATTTCATCTGGGTTGTGAGGAAAGCAAAGAATAACGATGGAGAAGAAGAGTGGTTACCTGAAGGTTATGAGAAAAGGGTTGAGGAAAAGGGACTAATTATAAGAGGTTGGGCACCCCAAGTTTTGATTCTTGATCATGAGGCTGTGGGGGGATTTGTGACTCATTGCGGGTGGAATTCGGTGTTGGAAGGCGTTAGTGCAGGGCTTCCAATGGTGACATGGCCGATATTCGCGGAGCAATTCTACAACGAGAAGCTGATCACCGAGGTGTTGAGGACAGGAGTAGGTGTTGGTGCAAAGAAGTGGATAAGATTGGTGGGAGATTATGTTAAGAGCGAGCAGATAGAGCGGGCTGTGAAGGAGATGATGATCGGCGAGAGATCGGAGGAAATGAGGACCAGAGCGAAGGCGGTCGGGGAAATGGCAAGGAGGGCTGTTGAAGAAGGTGGCTCCTCGTATTCGGATTTGGGCAATTTGATTCAAGAATTGAAATCAGGCTTGAGTTGAGCAAAGCCATGGTTGAATTTTTTTCCCTTTTTTTCTTTTTGGATAGGACTAATTTTGCGTCGATAATTAGGTTTTGTATGTTGGCATATTAGGGCTTGTGTTGTGGAAACTGGAGAGAACAGGACACCTTAACAAGTTCATCATTTTTGTTGATCATTGGATATATATATATATATATATATATATATTATAAAGTTCATGACTTTCATTTATCAAAGATAATTAATCAAATCACTTTCAAGTTTCAAATTTGTATTCAAATCTCTCTCATTTCACTTATTAAGCTAACTTCAATGAGAATGTAACTCTTTAAACATTTATTGTTATTTAGGATCCGTTTGGCATTAACACTCAACTCAAACAAAACTGTATTTTTTTCATCATGTTTTTTGTCTTTTCTGAAAAAAAAAATTTGTCTTTTCT
The DNA here is from genome assembly GCA_008635985.1 of Ficus erecta. Taxonomy (NCBI): domain Eukaryota; kingdom Viridiplantae; phylum Streptophyta; class Magnoliopsida; order Rosales; family Moraceae; genus Ficus; species Ficus erecta. The sequence continues at coordinate 219,340 of BKCH01000256.1, forward strand.
GAAAAAATCAACAAAAATTACTATTCAAACTTAAAAATCTCAACTCAACTCAAACTCAACTTATACACCAAACACCCCCTTAATTCTTTCCGCTCGAAGAGCGAAATAGGACGACTTAAATTAGGTAATCCATATCTTCTAGGCCTCTTCATTATGTGTCGTTTTTTTCTCCTAGGACTTTCTTATTTCTTTGATTGAAGATTGAACTGCTAATTAGTCCATTAGTGGCTCTAATTATAATTGCTACCTCTAGACTTAGAAGTACTATTGCTCATATGTCTTTATAGAACTGAACATCTTTTAGATTGTGAAGACACGATATTGTTAAATAGGCTTTGGTATAATTGATTCTCAAAAGTTAGTTCAAATGAAGACAGTCTCCAATTCACATATAAATAATGTACCAGCTAGTAATTTAATGATGTAAGGCAAATATAACACCACCTCTCACGTGGACAGTGTCATGAAAATAGGTCGAGATCCAAAATCACTGTTTATCTCTAACACTATAAAACTCCTCTCTCTTCTCCAAAAGCTAGTTAAGGGGAAAGAGTGCTTAATTAGTCCACATATAAACAGCACAATGATGAAGAAGAAGAGTGGTTACCTAAAGGTTACTAGAAAAGGGTTGAAGAAAAGGGATTTGCTTAAAAGGCTTGGCACCCCAGGTTTTTTATTCATGATCATGAAGCTGTTGGGGAATTTGTAACCCACTACTGGTGGAATTCGTAGTTGGAAGGGTTAGTGCAGGGCTTCAATTGGTGACATGGTCGATACTCGCGGAGCAATTCTACAACGAGAAGCTGATCGCCGAGGTTTTGAGGACAGGTGTTGGTGTTGGTGCAAATAAGGGAAACTTCCTACTAGTGCATAGCCGTCTATTTTGAGCGAGAAAATGGACACGTATTGCTTATTGATCCCCACCAAGCATTAGTGGAGCGGTAAACTTGGCATCATAAGATGTTTGAAAGGTTAGAGGAATGAATGTCAATTTGGCATCATAAGATGTTTGAAATAAGGTTAGAGGAATGAATGTCAATTTCAAATTTAGAATGGTGAGAGATTATGTTAAGAGTGACCAAATAGAGCGGGCGGGATGTGAAGAAAAAAATTGTTGGTGAGAGATCGGAGGAAATGAGGAGAAGAGAAAGACGCTTGGGGAAATGGCAAGGAGGGATGCAGAAGGTTGGAAAATCGTATTCAGATTTGGGTTATTTGATTCAAGAGTTTAAGTAGGGCTTGACTTGAGCAAGCAAAGGTTGATTTTTCCCCCTTGTTCTTTTTGGATAGAAACAACAAAATTATACGTCAATAACAGGTTTTGTATGTCGGCATCTTAGTGTGATTGTGTTGTGAAAATGAAAAAAGGACACCTTAACAACGTCAAACATCACATCGGCATGTGTTTGATTCGTTAAATCCAATCAAATAATTATAATAATTTTTATCTTTTTCATCCCAAATAAACTCAATTTCACTATTTATATCTCCAACTCAACATAAAAACACTCAAACTTCAAATTTCAAATCAAAAATAAATGATTTTATTTTTACTAAATAAAATTACATAGATTTTCAAGAGAAACGAAATAAAATTCATATTAATATTTTTTTTTCAAACACATTTCAAGTTTTCATTTTTTTTTCCATCGTTTTTCTCATTTTGAAAAATAAAAATTATCTCATTCTCATTTTCAAACTCACTTTGTATAATAATCTTTTGGAATCTTTCTAAAATCTTCACCTGTTGTATTATTCCCAATATCATTTTTTTTTCATTTCAAATAACCTTTTTGTTTTAAAGAAAGAAAATTTTCAAACGCCATTACATTCTTCAAAGTCAAAATGAAATGACTTTCTCATTTTAAACAAAAAAAATATTTATTTATGAAATTATACATACGATCTAAATACAGCATTCAAAACTCAAAACTCACGCAGACTCACTCAACGGCCTCTCAGTCTCGTATCCAGCACCCTTACCTAGAACTGCTTGGATTATATAACATATTTTAAAAAATTTCACTGTCTTGCAGGGTTCAGTATGTGTGGCTTTCTTTTCTCCTATTACCTTCTTATGCTAATTTCAGCCACTCCAACAATGGGTTGCTCACTCGCCATCTTAGACTATGACACGTTGCAACACTGTTACTATTTTGAAAAGCATTGAATTACTTTTTGGTTCTAAAAAAGGGAGAGGCTGTGGTAGAGCCTCTCCCAAATGACTCTACCGGTAGAGTCATTTTTTAAACCGTTGAGATTTAATCGAACGGTTGAAATGTTATTGATGTATCATATTTATTATACATCTTACCACATATAATCTTTCTCACCCCAAATATTCTCCGTCGCTGGCGACCTTCCCACCGTCGGCGACGGACGCCGGCGACTCACCCCCGATGCCGGCATCCCACCTCCGGCGACCCCTCTTTCTCTCTCTTCCCCTTACTCTCTCCTTTTCTCTCTCTCTTCCCCTCTCTCTTCCCATTTCTCTCTCTTCTCTTCTCCTATCCAGCACCCCCCCCCCCCCACACCACCGACCCCGCCAGCCCCCAGCCCCGCCCCCCAGCCCCCCACCCTGCCCGGCGACCCCCCTCCCCCGACCTCCCCCACCCCCCGCCTCCCCCTCTCTCTCTTCCCCTCTCTCTTTTCCCCCCTCTCCTCTTCCCGACCCTCGGCTTCCCCACCCCTGGCCAGCCCCGGCGCCCCCCCCATACAACCCCCACCCGTGACTCCCCCTCTCTTTCTCTCTCTCTTCTCAAGTCGGGGGTGGTGTGGAGGGGGGGGCGGGCGGGGCTGGTGGGGGGGATGAGAGAGGGGGAGGTCGGGAGGGGGAGGGCGCGGGCAGGGTGGGGGGCCGGGGGGGCGGCTGGAGACGGGGGCCGGTGGTGGGGGGGGTGCCGGAGGTGGGTCGGCCGCGGGAGGGGAGAAAAAGAGAGGAAAGGGAAGAGAGAGAGGGGGGGGAGGCGGAGGGTAGGGAGGCCGGGGGAGGGGGGCCGCCGGGCAGGGTGGGGGGCTGGGGGATGGGGGCCGATGTTGGGGGGGGTGCCGGAGAGGAGAGGAGAAGAGAGAGAAGGGGAAGAGAGAGAGAAGAGGATAGAAAAAGGGGAAGAGAGAGAAAGGGGGGTCGCCGGAGGTGGGACGCCGGCGTCGGGGTGATGTCGCCGTCGGCAGGAAGGTTGCCAGTGACGGAGAATATTGTAGGTGAGAAAGATTATATGAGATAAGGTGTATAATAAATATGATTGTACCAACAACATTTCAACCGTTCAATTAAATCTCAACGGTTTTAAAAATGACTCTATCGATAGAGTCATTTAGGAGAGGCTCTACCACAGCCTCTCCCCCTTTTTTAGGTATCAAAACCTTGAAAATTATAATACCATTGGAATTCACAGCTATTACAAGACTGTCATCTGTTCAAATTGGTTTGACCTTTCATTAAAAAAAAAAATGTACTAACAACAAAACTTGTATTCAGTTACCATCTATTTTTTTAGACTGTTTGTAATTACTGTCAAAGATTAAATGAAAAAGTTAATTCTAAAAAAAAAAAATTTCACGGGAATAACGTCCAACTCTTCGAAAGATTTTATAAACTTTCCATTAGTACTTTATAGCTTCTTCGTGTGTGTGTGTGTATTTTTTTTCCAAGAGCTTATTGCTTACACTTATTTTTTTAAAATAGATTATAACATAAACATTTCATATTCTTTTCCGAATGAAGTATTTACACAAAATGATATCTTTAACATCCCTTGTAAAGAATGTCTATAAACTAACTTATTTATAAATTCAGACGATTTTGAGTTTCAATGTTTTTTCATACCACAATTGCCCCTCCACATATTATGCTGTTGTTGTTGAAGTTGTTGAGGATCAAGATTTTATTATTGAATGTAATAGGAGATACACAGTTAATTGTTTTGTCTAATTATTTTCGCAAATAAATTCATTATAGGACAAATTTTAAACGTAGGTCTCCAATTTAAGCTATATTATATGTAAATCATCCTTTCTTAATCACCAAAATATAATTGTTTCTAATTTAGCATTTTTAATCTGTAACCAGTACTTTCTCATATCTGTTTTAAAAAAATCAACAAAATAACATTTAATATAAAATGTTGCATAAAAATATACTAATTACTTATTTTTATAACAACGGAGTTTACCTTTTTCAAAATGAGTTCTTAGCCTTATTCAACCCAAAAAAAAAAAAAAAAAATCTTGGTAAGAAGGTACAATCACGTTTCAATTACATACTCGGCCTGTTGATACCAATTTCTGCTCCGACCACAATGCACATGATTCTGTCATCCGGACTTCATATTCGGCTCCAGAGCCCTGATCGGAGAACAGTGGTCCGACCATGTCCGACCATAACTTGTTCACTAATTCGATGGACCGTACTCAGACATCATCAGCTTGTCGGCGTATTCCGTCTACCCACGAAGGACGACCCAACCGACTAGAATACCAGACGAGCCCCATACATGTACGCTTCGGGTGTCGAAAGCCATACTTCATCTGTCACATCACTCCTGACACAAGTCCCCATCGGCAGAGGGCGCCGTCTGATTACCCCTGCAGCATGTCACATCGCCGCCACCTGCCCTTGCAGGGATTGTCCCCTCAGGCACCTACAGCGGTCGCCCTACCGCCCCGTAGGCTGGACGCGTGGCGTCGCCCTGGCTGACACGTCTGCAGGTCTAGAGCCACGTCGCCTACTCGGGGCACAAGTAGCCGACCCGGACGGGTTGCCCCGTGTACCCGAGTTCGAAGAGGGACACCTATAAATAGAGAAATAACCACAAGTTCAGGTAAGCTCATTTCCTGCCTTGCCCAAAACTCTGCCTCTCCCTGCTGCTCATCTACTCCCGTACTGACTTAAGCATCGGAGTGCCCTCGGCAGACACCACACCGGTGTCCCCCTAAGCCCGAGGTGCTTTCATCTTGCAGGTGGTAACGGCGGCGGAGTGACTGGCCGGACGTGATTGGACCACCCGATTACATTTGGTGTTGCTGTCGGGAGAGATTTCGACATCAACATTTTGGCGCTAGAAGGAGGGCCCCGCGCCTTTCCAGCAATCACAACCTAGACTTGCACTTCCGAGTGCTCGGCTTCACATAATGGATGAACATGGCGAGCAAGAGATCCGTGAGGAGAACCCTGCTGCCACTGGTTCGCAAGATTCCCGCCGACCACCACGGGGGAGAGGAGGCGGCAACGTAGACCGACTCAGACAGAGATCCTTACTGAGAATGTCAGAGACCTAACTGAGCTTGTCCGATCATTGGTGGATGCACGTGGGTCGCGAATGTAATTCAACTTTCCGAACCAACAACCCGAAGCAGCCGAGTCAACGCCGAGCAGACCGCCGAGGTTGGCGAGCAGACGAATGGACCTCTCCCCTACTCACAACAGGAGCCATCGATCACAACAGCAGGGGGAAGGGGTCGGGCCGAGGAACGTTCACGAAGTCGCCGTATCGCCATGGCGCGCTCAGATGCCGCAGACTCACGAGCAATCAACCAGGGTGGTGCTCGGGCAGACGACCAGGATTATCAAGCCGACCAGCCAGGGGAAGACCCGAATGCTCGCGGAGGGGTGCCCTCAGTTTTTGACCGACTAGGAAGACCAGCAATTTACCGGCGTCTTGGTCGGGAACGATCTGTGGACAGGCCAGAGGAGGGGAGTCACAGCCGGAGCAGGCTAGATCACCTCCAACGGCAGTTAGATCAGCTCGTTGGTCAGCAGTATGGCCTAGAACCAATTCGGAGCAGCCGAACCACCCTTCTCCCCGGCAATCATGTCCGCGCCTTGCCCGAACCGGTTCAAGATGCCGACTATGACCTCCTACGATGGTTCGTCGGATGCTGACGAACACCTTGAGAACTATAGAGCGTACATGCAAATCCAGAGCGCTAATGAGGCTGCTCTTTGCAAGTCGTTCTGCCTGACCTTAACTGGAGCTGCTCGGGCACAATGGTATAGAAGGCTTGCTCCTAGATCGATCAGCAGCTTTCAGCTGTTGGCGGATTCCTTTTTCTGCAGCCTTCATGGGGTCGCAAGCCAGAAAGCTAGGGGCCTCCCACCTCTTTGGCATAAAGCAAAGCGAAGGCGAAACGCTGAAGGCATACCTAGAGCGCTTTGATAAAGCTTATTGTACAAGCGGAACCTTGCACGGATGAGACCATCATCCAAGCTTTCCGTGAGGGGATTTAGGACTCTCGTCTGGTCTGGACGCTTGCCTTATGACAGGCCACCTAAATTCGCCCAGTTAAGAGGCACTGCCTGGAGACATGCCGAGGCAGATGAGTAATGGTAGTAAGAGGACGAGGGTTTAGAAGCCAAGTCCAAACCCGGCTTCTCCTCCTTGGAAGCCGGATAGGAGCCAGTCGGATATAAGGGGAAAACTCCCGCTCCGAGTAGCCGGGAGGAGGTTGAAACTTAGTCCAAAGACACCCGCGGGGAAGTTCCAACAGTATACCCCGTTGGTCACGACAATCGAGAACGTCTATACCATGTGTCTGGTATAGGGGCTGCTCCGGGACCCGCGGCCAATTCGAACGGATCGGGCGAGAAGAAAATCCGAACAAATTCTGCCACTCCACAAGGACATGGCCCATGAGACGAAAGATTGCATTCAGCTCGAGACCAAATCGAGGCGCTGATTCGCGATGGTCACTTGCGAGAATTCGTGGAGAGGATATAACGCCGGCTGAGCCGAGTAACCGACCAGCCCGGTACCCGGCATCACCAGGACCAGATGATGGACCAGA